>CM055066.1:2223132-2320306 GCA_029204045.2 Tillandsia leiboldiana
GGGGCCAATGCTTGAAGAAGGTGCTACTAAAAATCCGGAAAGGGGCACGTAGGTCGGATGTGGCTGGCTGCCAACATACGGAACATCGACCCTCCCTCAGCCACAGGTATTGATGAATGCTGCCCCCTACAGAAAATGCCAATTGTCGGACCGGCGCCTGAGACTGTCGAGACTGCTGTTGCGGAGGCCTCATGCGATCTACCAGGTCCTCGTCGATCAAGACGCACACGGCCGTATCGACTGGGGCCGCAGGGTCGTGGTGGTCTCCCTGAACTGGCCTGTCCCTCATTATCTGGGGCGGGGCGTTCCTGTTTGGACGCTGCTCGAAAGTCCTGCCCCTTCGTCAACCGCCAATCACTCTCTGCGCCAGCAACGTGCTCCAGGCGTTGGTCCTGTCGAAAGCTTTTGCTCACCAAAGGGTCACCAAGGCCCGTAGTTCTCCCAGCTCAGAGATACCGCCTGCCTCGGGCTTCTCAGAAGGGGTAGAGAATATCCCGACGGAGAAAATGACGACGGGGGACATACTGTCACCCAAAAGCCACAATCAGCAAAATAAAATTCACACGACCCAATCTAGCGAAAGTCAAAGACATTCCCCTATTTCTGTGACTTTATGTTGTCTGCAGCCAACATAACGGTTCTCACGAAATTAGGCATACGATCCCTCTTCTCTCACTGGAAGAGTCAAACAATAAATCAACGACTTTCGCAAATATCCACGTCTCTCGTACCCTATCTACTAGGGTCTACCAAAAGCATAGGGTTTCCTACGTCCAACTGGACCAATTCCCTAAGCTCTGATACCAACTTAATCTGTCACGCCCCGGAACCCGGGCTCGCCAACAGATCCGCCGTGCACATGGGATTTCCCGAGTACACGAAGCGCTGGTAACCTGCTCCGATATAATATAAACACTAAAAGAGCATAATACAGAGCTGAAATGGAAGAACCACATAGTATCTCAGACTGGAACTACTAATAAAGCTGTAATAAGTACAATAATCTCTCCCAGCTCACCAAATAGTACATCCAGCTGGCGAAAGCCAGACCTAGAATAAAAGAAGAATACCACAGTGCTGAGTAAAGGGTGCAGCATCTATCTAACATCTCTCAGTCTCCAGGAGATCTATCTATTCAGCGATCCCCTTACCTCGATCAGCTGCCGATGGCCTAGCAGCTCCCGCAGACGACTCTGCAAAAATAAAGGAGAAGAAAGAAACAGAAAAGAACAATGGGGTGAGAACTACCAGATAAACTAGTAGCCTCCCCTAGTGGGCAAAACCTCAACTCTGACGCACCCACTAGGACTACTAGAGGCCAGAAAAAAATAAGTGGTAAAGCTGTAAAACAGAACTGCTGAATAAAGGAAACCACCACTAGTATGCCTCTAAATGTCATGTAGCATGAAATGACTGTATGCAACAATACCAAACATGCCTGCCTGAAATAACTCAGTCTTGTGTCACTGGTACTGCTGCTGTGCCTTGCCAAATCGGGTATGCTGGCCAATGCATAACACCGATAGGGGATAGTGTTTGCCAAATCGGGTATGCTGGCCAACGCATGACACCGATAGGGAATAGTGTTTGCCAAATGGGTATGCTGGTCAACGCATAACACCGATAGGGGATAGGAGTCTCAAGGACTCAAAGTCTGTCTGTAACACACTCCGGAGTGGCACTCGAGGGGAGCGACCCACACGAGTAAATATCTCAGTAATAAGTATCAGAAGTGCCATAAAACAGCAGGACTGGATCATGACTATGATCAAAGTGGGAAAAACTATCATACTAAAGAAAACCCCGATCTGATGCCATAGTACTTAACAAGTGGGAAAAACCATCCACTAGGATAACCCGATCCTCACTGATGCAAAATAGACCAGACTCATCCCTAATCTGATGCAAGGATAAATATCTGGTCGACCGCCTACTGTCCGCGGTCACCGCAATACCCCACAAATCCATAATCTAATGCAATCTCGACTACACTATCCCAAACCCCTGCTCACACTGAGCAACAAGCCTATGGATGCACAGGACAACAATGAAACATGTACAATTCCCAAGATGATAGTGTAGCAATAAATATGGCTAACTAGATGAGCAGAAAGCATGCCATTATTTAAAAGCTGTAGAAAAGTGTCAAATATTTATAAAAAAGATTGATTGTATGAAAGTTATTGCATGCGAGATTATAGCCTTTGTCCCAATCACAGTGTCCAATATAAGTCATCATATAATGGTGGGGTATAATTAAAATTTAGGAGAGTTCGTCCCAGCGGTTCTCATCAATTGTCCTGTTAGTTGTCCTGTTAGTAGTCCTGTAGTAGTCCTGTTAGTAGTCCAATGGTTCTCATCATTTGTCATATTAGTTTATCCCAATTGTTTCATCAATTGTCATATTAGTTTGTCCCAATTGTTCTTATCAATTGAATTTTAGGGGAGTTCCAGTAATCCCAGTGAGCTGTCAAAAATGAGGTAAGCAACAACGCCCACCTCGAACAGCTCAAATCACACCCAGTAGTCTCCTGGCTGTCCACAGTCCCTAGAACTGCTGTCTGCCGAGAACGGTGCCCTACAGCAACACACATTGCACCGGGGTAACTATATTATTCATAAAAATACAGCTTTTGCCGTTTGTCAAATAGCACGAAAAGAAGGAGTTTTTCAACCTCTGTATAGTGCTCAGAAAAATCCAGAAAAATTACGGTTGCGTTCCTCGCGAAGAGTAGATCAAAATCGACTCTTTGAACGCCTCGATCTGATGCTCCTACGCCAAGATAAAAATCGGAGAAGTTGACACTGTCCAAAAATTTCCACAGCAAAAAGGAGGGTCAAAGAGACCTCGGGAAACGTGCCAAAAGTACGAAATGGAGCAAAGTGATCAACACAGAAATCGAAGCCTTACCTCTTAGGAACGCGCTGTCGCAAAATCGTCCAAAATTCCTCCTGGTTAGCCCACAGGGAATTTTTGACGGAACTGCGACGGGAAATGGGCCGAAAAAGAAAACCGTCACAGTGCGCCGCGTCGCAGATAACTCACTAACTGTAACTCCAAAAATTCTGACATTTGGAGGAGAGAGAGAAGAGAGAGAGAGGAAGAAATTTCGTAGAGGGCACTTTCTCTGGTTCTCTCTCTAAGGGCTCAAAAACCGAGGTGCAAAGAGAGGGGGTGTGGGGGGCCCTATTTATAATGGGCTGAGGCTCCACACAGGATCGGATCCGAACAGGAAACACCGAAACGGGCCACCAAAACGCGCCACGTGTCCACAAAACAGGGAACAGCCTGTGCAAGGGCCACTCAGAAGACGCCACGTGTCCACGTGGAGCACGGCCCGGTCCCCGCGCCGGGTCTTCCGGAAGATGTCGGCCAATCCGGGGTGTGCCCACGTGTCACCCTCCCACGCGCTTCTAGAAGCCGGCGAACCAATGGGGAAGCGCCACGTGGAAAGGGGGTATTCGGTGTTCCCGGTGCACGCTAGGCCCATGGACCGCGCACCAGGGCCGCGCGCCTCCGCGCTCTGCCGCTGTGCCGCCGCTGCGCCGCTGCCCGCCGCCGTGCGCCGCCGCCCGCCGCCGCTCGCCGCTCGCCGCCGGCGGCCGGAACAGTAATTCCGGCCGGCGGTTATTGTTCCGGTGAACAGTACCAAGTGCCGAAAAAATAAAGCGAATATACCATTTCGATCGTTTTCGCGCGCTGAGTCTAAATCCGACGTCCATTTTGCCAAATTTCCATCCGAAATTTTGCCGAAAGCTCCCGGAAAATTCCATTTGCTCCGATTTTCGCGCAGAGTCTATATTAAATATCCAATTTCGATTCTACAAGCTCTGCTTCACCGGATAAGCTCCCTACAGTCACTGTTTAATGTTGCACAGTTCCTGCGGGAGTCCGGATCATCACATCCTCCCCCACTAAAAAGAGTTTCGTCCTCGAAACGAGACTAAACAATAATCCTTAGTCCGATGTCTCGAATAAGTAAGGGTGAGCATCCCTCATCTCCGACTCGAGCTCCCATGTAGCCTCGCGCTCGTCATGATTGCTCCATTGGATCTTCACATAGGGAATGGCCCGACTGCGTAATTCTTTCACCTCTCGATCCAGAACTCGCAGTGGGCGTTCTTTATACCTCAAATCCTCGCTGATCTCAAGCGGTGTGAAGTCGATGACGTGCGATGGGTCGAAGATATACTTCCTCAAAGTAGAAACATGAAATACATCATGGACACCAGCAAGCCTTGGAGGAAGTGCGAGTCGGTAGGCAACTGGCCCGATACGCCCCAATACCTCAAAGGGTCCAATATATCGGGGGCTAAGTTTCCCACGAATGCCGAACCTCCTGATTCCTTGGACGGCGAGACTTTCAGGATACATGATCTCCAACCTGAAATTCCAGTCTCGTCGCCGAACGGCGGCATAGCTCCTCTGTCGATTTTGGGCGGTCTGAAGATGCTTTCGAATCACCCGGACCTTCTCTTCTGCCTCTATCAAGACATCTGGTCCCAAGGTCCGTCTCTCGTCTACGTCCCTCCAATAAAGTGGTGATCGACACTTGCGTCCATACAATGCTTCAAACGGAGCCATCTGAATGCTCGCTTGAAAGCTATTGTTGTACGCGAATTCAACCAAAGATAAATGCCGAATCCACCCTCCGCCGAATCCAAGACACAAGCCCTCAGCATGTCCTCCAGGATTTGTATCGTCCGTTCTGACTGTCCATTCGTCTGCGGATGAAAAGCAGTACTGAACCTAAGTTCAGTCCCCAAGGCTGTTTGCAAACTCCTTCAGAAATGCGAAACAAACCTCGGGTCTCTATCTGAAACAATGGAGGCGGGTATTCCAAGTAATCTCACAATATTGTCTAGATATAACTGGGCTAGTCGCTCAAGTGGCCACGTAGTCTGCATGGGCAGAAAGTGCGCAGACTTGGTAAGTCTATCTACAACTACCCAGATAGCGTCTGCTCCTCCCTGGGCCCTCGGTAGTCCGACCACAAAGTCCATTGTAATGTGGTCCCATTTCCACTCGGGGATTGGGAGACTTTGTAACTTGCCAGCTGGCACTAGATGCTCAGCTTTCACTTGCTGACAAGTTAAACACTGGGCCACAAATCTCCCAATATCCCTTTTCATGCCTTTCCACCAGAAGTGTGCCTTGAGGTCCTTATACATCTTAGTCCCACCAGGATGTAGGGTATAAGGTATATAATGGGCCTCTCGCAATATCTGTTCTCTAATCTCCACATGTATTGGCACACATGCTCGGTTCCTGTACCTCAGTACTCTCGAGGCATCTACCGTAAAGTCCCCTGACTGATCACTCGGAATATGATCTCTAATCCTGGCCAAGTGGGGGTCCTCACTCTGTTTCTCTTTGATCCTGTCCAGCAGAGTGGGCTGCAAGACTAAAGATGTCAGTCTAGCAGTGACCCCAGGGGACACAACCTCTATCTCGAGTCGTCTCATTTCCTCTAATAGCGGTGCCTGGTCTGTGATCAACATAGACAAACTTTGCACCGCCCTCCTACTCAAGGCATCAGCGACCACATTAGCCTTGCCTGGGTGGTAGAGAATATCATAATCCTTTAATAGCTCTAACCACCTACGTTGCCTCAAATTCAACTCCTTCTGTGTGAACAGGCATTTTAGGCTCTTGTGGTCGGTGTAGATTTCACAATGCTCCCCATATAGATAATGACGCCAAAGCTTAAGTGCAAACACTACAGCAGCAAGCTCGAAGTCATGGGTAGGGTAATTTTTCTCATAATCCTTGAGTTGCCTTGATGCGTAAGCAATTACCCTCCCTACTTGCATCAACACACAACCAAGTCCGCTGTGTGATGCATTGCTGTAGATCACATATCCTTTCCCCATAACAGGGAGGGAAAGGATAGGAGTGGTCATTAATCTATTTTTCAGCTCCTCAAAGCTCTTTTGACAATCCTCACTCCCGATAAACTTCACTCCCTTACGCGTCAAGCGAGTGAGGGGTGTGGAGAGCTTCGCAAAGCCTTCCACAAACCGACGGTAATACCCAGCTAAACCCATAAAGCTACGTACCTCAGAAACCGTCGTTGGTCGGGGCCAATCCCGAACCGCCTCAATCTTTGCTGGGTCCACTGCCACACCTGCGGCAGAAATCACATGGCCCAAGAAGACTACCTCCCGAAGCCAAAACTCGCACTTTGCCAGCTTGGCATACAACTTCTTTTCTCGCAGAAGTTGCAGCACAACCTTTAAGTGCTCCTCATGCTCAATATCACTTCGGGAGTAAATCAAGATATCATCAATGAATACTACTACGAATCGATCCAAGTATAGTCGGAAGATCCAGTTCATTAAATCCATGAATGCGGCAGGGACATTAGTTAGCCCAAAAGGCATAACTGTAAATTCATAATGCCCATACCGTGATCAAAATGCCGTTTCGGAATATCTACGGCCTTCAGCTTCAACTGGTGGTAACCGGACTGCAAATCTATCTTAGAGAAGACGCAAGACCCTTGCAGCTGATCAAAGAGATCATCGATGCGCAGCAAAGGGTACTAGTTCTTGATGGTCACTTTAATTCTCTATAATCCACACATAGTCGAAGTGACCCATCTTCTTTACGAATAGCACCGGCGCACCCCAAGGTGATACACTCGGCCTAATAAAATCCTTATCCATTAAATCCTGGAGTTGCGCATTAAGCTCTCGCAGCTCAGCCGGTGTCATCCGGTATGGAGCCTTAGAGATTGGCGCAGTTCCTGGAACTACGTTAATCACGAACTCAATCTCCCTATCTGGCGGCATGCTAGACAGCTCAGGTGGGAAAACATCCGGGAACTCGCGGGCAATAGGGATATCCCCGAGTTCCGGCGCCGCCGTAGGCCCCTCAACAACACTAGCCAAAAAGGCTACACATCCTCGACGGATCATCAGCCTCGCTCGGGAAGTCGAAATCATAGAGGCAAAGAAAGCGCTCTGACATTCCCGATATACCAACATTTTCTGGTCTGGCTTTCTAAAAGTGACGGTCCTTGCGGCACAATCAATAGTCGCAAAATACCGAGCCAACCAGTCCATCCCGAGGACCACATCGAAGTCCTTCAGTTGACTCAGGTCCAATAGGTCTACTGGCATAATCCAGGACTGGATCTAAATCGGGCGGGGCTAACAGCACTCCTCCATGTGCAGAGTTCAATCGGGAATCTACACCTCCTGTGCACAAGGTGAGAGTCCTATTCCTAACCCTATGCAATGATGTACATTCTCTACAAATAAAAGAGATGCCCCTATAAAAACGAGGTACGGGTCCTTATGCCAGAAAGTAAATCATACCTGCCTCCACTCGATCAGCCATAGCAGAATCCCTTGCCTGCGCTAAGCCATCTTGACTGCTCAACAACGGCTGTCTCTCTCCAGAAGGGTGGGGGAATGAAACTTGATCTCCTTGAAGATCTGTCGGTGAAGCTCCCGGTCGTAGCTGGGAAGTGGCAGGGACAGATGCCGAAGTAGGTGCCACCGTTATCCCCGAAGGACACGTAACTCGCACGTGCCCGGGCTGTCCGCACTTGAAACAGCGGCCGAACCTCAAGTCACAAGCACCTGAAGTGTGCTGACCTTCGCAGAAAATGCACCTAACTATAGACTGAGGCTGCCTTACCTGCTGTTGCTGCTGCCTATGCCGCTGAGGCCTCTGTGACCTCTGCTGGGATGCGGTAGGGGCCAATGCTGAAGAAGGTGCTACTAAAATCCGAAAGGGGCACGTAGGTCGGATGTGGCCTGGCTGCCCACATCGGAAGCATCGACCCTCCCTCAAGCCACAGGTATTTGATGAATGCTGCCCCCTACAGAAAATGCATCGGACCGACGCCCGAGACTGTCGAGACTGCTGCTGCGGAGGCCTCTGCGATCTACCAGGTCCTCGTCGATCAAGACGCCCACGGCCCGTAGACTGGGGCCGCAGGGGTCGTGGTGGTCTCCCTGAACTGGCCTGTCCATCATTATCTGGGGCGGGGCGTTCCTTGTCTGGACGCTGCTCGAAAGTCCTGGCCCCTTCGTCAACCGCCAAGTCACCTCTCTGCGCCAGCAACTGCTCCAGGCGTTGGTCCTGTCGAAAGCTTCTTGCCACCAAATGGGTCACCAAGGCCCGTAGTTCTCCCAGCTCAGCAGATACCGCCTGCTCGGGCTTCTCAGAATGGGTAGAAATATCCCCGACGGAAAAATGACGACGGGGTGACATACTGTCACCAAAAGCCACAAATCAGCAAAATAAAATTCCACACGACCCAATCTAGCGAAAGTCAAAGACATTCCCCTATTTCTGTGACTTTATGTTGTCTGCAGCCAACATAACGGTTCACCAGAAATTAGGCATATCGATCCCTCTTCTCTCACTGGAAGAGTCAAACAATAAATCAACGACTTTCGCAAATATCACGTCTCTCGTACCCTATTATCCTAGGGTCTACCAAAAGCCTAGGGTTTCCTAAGTCCCAACTGACCAATCCCTAAGCTCTGATACCAACTTAATCTGTCACGCCCCGGAACCCGGGCTCGCCAACAGATCCGCCGTGCACATGGGATTTCCCGAGTACACGAAGCGCTGGTAACCTGCTCCGATATAATATAAACAATAAAAGAGCATAATACAGAGCTGAAGTGGAAGAACCACATAGTATCTCAGACTGGAACTACTAATAAAGCTGTAATAAGTACAATAATCTCCCAGCTCACCAAAATAGTACATCCAGCTGGCGAAAGCCAGACCTAGAATAAAAGAAGAATACCACAGTCTGAGTAAAGGGTGCAGCATCTATCTAACATCTCTCAGTCTCCCAGGAGATCTATCTATTCAGCGATCCCCTTACCTCGATCAGCTGCCGATGGCCTAGCAGCTCCCGCAGACGACTCTGCAAAAATAAAGGAGAAGAAAGAAACAGAAAAGAACAATGGGGGTGAGAACTACCAGATAAACCAGTAGCCTCCCCTAGTGGGCAAAAACCTCAACTCTGACGCACCCACTAGGACTACTAGAGGCCAGAAAGGAATAAGTGGTAAAGCTGTAAACAGAACTGCTGAATAAAGGGAAACCACCACTAGTATGCCTCTAAATGTCATGTAGCATGAAATGACTGTATGCAACAATACCAAACATGCCTGCCTGAAATAACTCAGTCTTGTGTCACTGGTACTGCCTGCTGTGCCTTGCCAAATCGGGTATGCTGGCCAATGCATAACACCGATAGGGGATAGTGTTTGCCAAATCGGGTATGCTGGCCAACGCATGACACCGATAGGGAATAGTGTTTGCCAAATTGGGTATGCTGGTCAACGCATAACACCGATAGGGGATAGGAGTCTCAAGGACTCAAAGTCTGTCTGTAACACACTCCGGAGTGGCACTCGAGGGGAGCGACCCACACGAGTAAAATATCTCAGTAATAAGTATCAGAAGTGCCATAAAACAACAGGACTGGATCATGACTATGATCAAAGTGGGAAAAACTATCCACTAAAGAAAACCCCGGTCTGATGCCATAGTACTTAACAAGTGGGAAAACCATCCACTAGGATAACCCGATCCTCAGCTGATGCAAAATAGACCAGACTCATCCCTAATCTGATGCAAGGATAAATATCTGGTCGACCGCCTACTGTCCGCGGTCACCGCAATACCCCACAAATCCATAATCTAATGCAATCTCGACTACACTATCCCAAACCCCTGCTCACACTTGAGCAACAAGCCTCTGGATGCACAGGACAACAATGAAACATGTACAATTCCCAAGATGATAGTGTAGCAATAAATAGTGGCTAACTAGATGAGCAAGAAAGCATGCCATTATTTAAAAGCTGTAGAAAAGTGTCAAATATTTATAAAAAGATTGATTGTTATGAAAGTTATTGCATGCGAGATTATAGCCTTTGTCCCAATCACAGTGTCCCAATATAAGTCATCATATAATTGGTGGGGTTATATTAAATTTTAGGAGAGTTCGTCCCAGCGGTTCTCATCAATTGTCCTGTTAGTTGTCCTGTTAGTAGTCCTGTTAGTAGTCCTGTTAGTAGTCCCAATGGTTCTCATCATTTGTCATATTAGTTTATCCCAATTGTTCTCATCAATTGTCATATTAGTTTGTCCCAATTGTTCTTATCAATTGAATTTTAGGGGAGTTCCAGTAATCCCAGTGAGCTTGTCAAAAATGAGGTAAGCAACAACCGCCCACCTCGAACAGCTCAAATCATACCCAGATAGTCTCCTGGCTGTCCACAGTCCCCTAGAACTGCTGTCTGCCGAGAACGGTGCCCTACAGCAACACACATTGCACAGGGTGTAACTATATTATTCATAAAAATACAGCTTTTGCTGTTTTTCAAATAGCACGAAAAGAGAGGAGTTTTTCACCTCTGTATATTGCTCAGAAAAATCCAGAAAAATTACGGTTGCGTTCCTCGCGAAGAGTAGATCAAAATCGACTCTTTGAACGCCTCGATCTGATGCTCCTACGCCAAGATAAAAATCGGAGAAGTTGACACTGTCCAGAAATTTCCACAGCAAAAAGGGGGGTCAAAGAGACCTCGGGAAACGTGCCAAAAGTACGAAATGGAGCAAAGTGATCAACACGGAAATCGAAGCCTTACCTCTTAGGAACGCGCTGTCGCAAAAATCGTCCAAAAATTCCTCCTGGTTAGCCCACAGGGAATTTTCGACGGAACTGCGACGGGAAATGGGCCGAAAAAGAAAACCGTCGCAGTGCGCTGCGTCACAGATAACTCACTAACTGTAACTCCAAAAATTCTGAGATTTGGAGAAGAGAGAGAAGAGAGAGAGAGGAAGAAATTTCGTAGAGGGCACTTTCTCTGGTTCTCTCTCTAAGGGCTCGAAAATCGAGGTGCAAAGAGAGGGGGTGGGGGGGCCCTCTTTATAATGGGCTGAGGCTCCACACAGGATCGGATCCGAACAGGAAACACCGAAACGGGCCAACCAAAACGCGCCACGTGTCCACAAAACAGGGAACAGCCTGTGCAAGGGCCACTCAGAAGACGCCACGTGTCCACGTGGAGCACGGGCCCGGTCCCCGCGCCGGGTCTTCCGGAAGATGTCGGCCAATCCGGGTGTGCCACGTGTCACCCTCCCACGCGCTTCTAGAAGCCGGCGAACCAATGGGGAAGCGCCACGTGGAAAGGGGGTATTCGGTGTTCCCGGTGCACGCCAGGCCCATGGACCGCGCACCAGGGCCGCGCGCCTCCGCGCTCTGCCGCTGTGCCGCCGCTGCGCCGCTGCCCGCCGCCGTGCGCCGCCGCCCGCCGCCGCTCGCCGCTCGCCGCCGGCGGCCGAAACAGTAATTCCGGCCGGCGGTTACTGTTCCGGTGAACAGTACCAAGTGCCGAAAAAATAAAGCGAATATACCATTTCGATCGTTTTCGCGCGCTGAGTCCAAATCCGACGTCCATTTTGCCAAATTCCCATCCGAAATTTTGCCGAAAGCTCCCGGAAAATTTCATTTGCTCCGATTTTCGCGCAGAGTCTATATTAAATATCCAATTTCGATTCTACAAGCTCTGCTTCACCGGATAAGCTCCCTACAGTCACTGTTTAATGTTGCACAGTTCCTGCGGGAGTCCGGATCATCACAATAGTAGAGCCCAAGGTGGCCATGGCCCCCCTCAACATTTTAATATTACTCAATAGTCCTTAATATTAATTTATTTTTTTCTCTCTTTTAGATAATAATGCCCCTCTCAACTTTTTAATATTTATTTTTGTACCAACATAATTTTCTTTGTTTTTTATTTATATATATTTTAAATAGATGAAAATATATTAGGAGTCTCGTACTTACAAATTATTTGAAATACATATCTTAACTCCAAAGTTTTTATTTCATATTTTTTTAATTTCTAACTATTTTTGTTAAGCTATTTTATTTAACTAAATAAAATATTATACTAAATTTAATATATATTTTAGCTAAAGTGAATAAAATAATATAAATAAAATAATTAAATATAAAATATTTTTAAATTAAAAAAATTTAATATTTTTATATTAATTATTTAATTAATAAATGTTTTTTACAAAAATTGATAATATACTAAAATTTTTATTTGAATATATTTTGGCCCTCATCGTAATTAAATTCTGGCTTCGTCCCTGACCACCACCGTAGATGTGGATACCACTATATGGGTGTGGCTAAATCCCAACCCCCACCACTTTTATATATATATATACAATGTGCGGTTAGATGTACAGTTAGATTAATAGTGGGCTCCTTGGATTTAATGGGTGATTGGTGTAATAGCATGATCTAAGAGATGAAATTAGTCAAAGTAATAGATCTAATTGTAGAAAATTTACAAGCATCAATCGCTTGTTACTTTTACAAATATAATAACTAGACTATATATATATATATATATATATATATATATATATATATATATATATATATATATATATATATATATATATATATATATATATATATATATATATATATATAGAGTAGAGCTTATATGCTTTTAAAAGTATAAGACAATTCATGTTTGTGAATTTTTTATCATTAAATTTGTATTGGATTTGTGTTTTTTACTTTATCTTTTTTTCTCTTTAGTTGACTTTACAAAAACACTAATTCCAATATAAATTCAATAGTAAAAAATTCACAAGTATGGATTGTCTCGTGCTTTTAAAAATATATAAGCTCTACTCTCTCTCTCTCTCTCTCTCTCTCTCTCTCTCTCTCTCTCTCTCTCTCTCTATATATATATATATATATATATATATATATATATATATAACCTACAAACTTTTAAGTTTTCACTTGCTTGACATTATTTTTGGTGTTAAATGCCATTTGTGTTAATTAATTACATAATCAATTAAATTGGAAAGGATTGGAGCAATTCCTGTGGGCTCCAGGGCATGATTTTGGGTCCCAAATATTGCTTCCTCGAACCCATTTTTTTTAAAAAAAATAAAATCAAATTGAACCGGGCATTAATTTCTCTGGACCGGACCGGCCTCGTAAACCGTTGGCGCCCACCGGTTGTAGCTCGGATTCTTCGGAAGTGGGCCAGGTTCTCACAGGGAGAGTTTATTGCGTGGACCGGGTCTATAGACCCGGTTCTCCAAAAGAGCTTTTGGAACATGAATATATATATATAGCAATACTAATATATCTTCGTATTATTTTTTTTTAGTATTTAATTACATTGCAATTTTTGTTTTGAGGCTCGAATCTCATCTTCGCTTTCTATTGTTATACAATATTTTATTTTTTTTAAAAAAATTATTAATTATTTTATTAAATTTATTACAGATAAATATATAATGGCACTAAGTACTAAGATATATAATACCTTATAGTCAAGTTATAATTGAAGACTAATTTGACTTTTTTTTATAAAAAAAGAGTTTCTAAATAGAAATAAAAAAATTATCATCAAAATTTCTTCAATATATCTTTTATGTAAAAGCACCAAACTTGTTTTTTTATATTAAAATTATTTTATTTTTGATTCTCGTTATAGCGTTAGCATTCAATGATTTTTTATGAATAATTAGTATACGTGATTATTATTGAAAGTGAAAAAAAGTAAAACCAAAAAAAATACCATGGTAGATGTGATTTGTATGTTAATTTATTTTAATTTTTTAAAATCTGAATCTATAATAAATTATAGTGCATACAATCTAGTTATTCGAAAAGAAAAAAAATCCAAACTACATTGGAGTCAGGCTCCCCAACGGCTAGTTTTGGATTAAAAAAAATGAAATATGGCCCATGTATTTATTAAATAAGTAAATAAAACAAATTGCGAACAAGGGTTCATTAAACTATTTATTTTATGTTGGTTTTGCGCGTTACTAAAATTCTCTTAGCTGGATATAGATATTCAAAAATGACTAAACATTGTATGGGTTTGGTGGGGTTCACATTTGTTGGATGAATCTAAATATATAGTGTTGTTATATTTGCAAAAGAAAAAAATGTATATAATTAGACTAAAATACTACGAATTAAACTTAATTTAATATTCTTGTTTATGCTTCTTTAAAGGTAAATTATTTTACTCATTAATCATGAATGCTTCTTTGAATAATTTTATTCCGACAACATCTCCACAGAAGCTCTAATGAGATAAAAACTACCCTTCGTTTCATAACTAGGGTTTTGTATGATTTAGATTTATAAATATGTGACAACTCGATTGGAGCATCAGAAATAGTACTAAATGAGAACTTTGAAAAGGCATATCTTAGAACAGCTAATGAGATGCGAATAAAAGTTTAAAATCCAATAACCAATAATTTAATGTTATATATTCTAATCATCCACTCTCTAAAAGTGGACAAAAAATTCATATCTCAATCATTGAATTAGTGCTAATAAGGTTAATTAGATGAAGGTTTATATTTGAACTTTAAGAGGTAAAGTGCAGGAGTTATCTAAAATTCGAAGCAAATGAAGGATTTATCGCCCGATAGGAGTTTCTGCAGAATTATTATTTGAATAAAGCTGTTCGAAAAAACAATAGCATTTTAATTTTCCTCCAAATTGTTTTAACCATTTTTCCTCACATCATTAGAAAGATATTTCACATTGACGCTTTTGCTTTTCTTTGGTTTAGGTATTGTTCAAAGGGAAATTAATATACGACGAGTAATTTTTACTATCGCCATAGCAAAAAGGTTCAAAACATGATCAGATACAATATATCTACTTCGACAATATCAAAAATTATTCTGAATACACTACGCTTCATAGGCATTATTGTAGCCTCGTTGTGATCTGGAAAAGCTTATGAAGTTTGTTAAGGAGTTCATGTCCTAGGGTTTCTTAATTTGTTGTGTTCACAAAGTTGGAATCACTTTTGGATTAGGTTAGTGGGAGTTACAAGATAAAGACAAGGTGATTGCTTTGCACCGGCACAATTAATGGAGCTTATAAGAGAAAGGCAAGTAATGATTCCCCGTGTTGAATTGATCAATAATACAACTAACTATAAATTTGTTAGTATATTGGTTGCTTTGAAGAACAAATAAGATATCAAATGCTAAACAAACATTTATTGAGTTCACTAAATTTTTGTGAAAATTAAATTTAGTGATGACGACGTGGATTAATGAGTTGAATAAAATGGAATTTAAGGAACTGGAGGTTTCGTTAGGAGCATTTAATATTAGAGGATGCTTCTTTTGTATATATATATTTGATATAAATATTGTAGAAATATTCAAATTGTATAAGAGATTTTGGCTGAGACAAATTCAGTAGCTAAAGATGGTGATGTTTTAGGTCACCCGCCAAAGAAAAAAAAGAAGATGAAGATGATGATTTGGAGGGCTTTTGCACATTACATATCAGCAAATATTCAACTAGAAAGTTTTAATCAAACATTTCAAACTCAAATCATTTTTGCTCAAAAATTGCTGTCCCATATGGTTGAATCTTGTTATTTTGAGAGAGCTTTTACTTGGTCTTATTAATGTATATTTCTGAATCTATTTTGTATTATATCGATCTTTTGAGTGATATGATATATATCTTTATCATCAATTTCATGTACTACGTGAGTACATATTTGATCAATCTTTTCGATAACACGTCAAATAGAGAACAGAAACAGTTCCGTGTAGAGAAAATTTTTGTGCAATTTAATTTCAAAACATTAATATAGTTGTGTTGGATCCTCCTTCCCTTAATTACAATTGAAAGATACATTTCTTTCACTAATTAATTCGCTTAACCATATATTTATTAAGGTGTAATTAATAAAGCATGGAGTGAACAATTTGCCTACTTCGAATTGTAGCGCGTTCGCACCAAAATCTCAACTAATTTAATTTATTTTTAAAATTAAAATATTTTATCCTCACAATAACATTGAATGCGGTCGCCGCAACTTGTTGCCCGTAGAAGTTTCTATGCGACGATTACTCTTTCAACGTAAATTTAAAAATATATATTTTTCAATAAAAAATATATTTCAATAAATATATAATTTATAAAAGTATTACTAAATATTTTACCGTTAAATTTATCTCTTTAATCACTTTCATTCCTTAGATCACACTGCTTTTCTAGCTGTCCACTAAATCACCTCCGACCGATATTATAATTAATTATAAATTAAAATTTTCTGAATTTATGTGTAATAAATAATCATTTAATTTTTATTTTTGGATTAATTGCACTGTGGGAAATTATTTAATGCGTGGTCCATAGTATATTTTGAAAAAAAATAAATAAATAAATATTAAGTTATTACTACGCATGAAATCGTCAAATGAAACAACAACAGTGAATTTTGAATTTAGCCACAACATCAAAATTAAAGATTATGAATTTAACTAAAAAAAAGTTAGACAACAAAATTAATCTCACAAAATAAGATATAATATAAAATAGAAAAACTACGTACCAACCAAAAAAAGACCAACTCATTTTCACTAAGACAAAGTGGACTAATTAAACAAAAATTTAAAAAACCTTAGGAATATTAATTTTGACTAAAACTAACTTTGATCAAAATTTAAAACTTCAAAAAGTCAAAAGAAGTATCTCAACACGTTGTAATAAAATTGTATTCCACATTCGCAAAACGTGATCAATATTGTTTACTATTAGGAGTTTATTACATCACTATCACTTTTTATGGAGAACACCATTTAATAGAGACCTGGGGTTTTACCCATCTCCACATATCTGAACTTGGTCAATAAAATGAGACGTAGAAAGGTTCCATTAAATGACAAATTAATACAAATTAGTTAACTAGTTTTCTTACAATTTATTTATTTTTGATGATAAAATTTTTGAATCCACAATCGATATTATTGAACATAATTTAGATAATTTAAATATATAAAAATTAATTTTTAAATATTTTCGATATTATTGACCTAATGATTAAAAAATATTTAAAATTTATAATTTTAATGATAAATATGAGTCTTTTGCTTATTTAGCGGTTTAACAAATTTAAATTAATTAAATTTTGGCTAGAATTTTTTTTTTTTAACTATTTAAAATAAGATCTATACTCTTAATCTTTCCGCCTTCACTATAAGATTTCTATCATCACTTTTTAAAAATATTTATTTTTAGTCGTTCATTTTTGTGTTAACATATTAGACAAAAAAAATATATTAAAAAAATATAAAATTTAATTTTTAAATCGTTTTGAAAGATTCATTCTCGAAAATAAATGAATGGTAACTGTACCCGTTTACTAATTGGAGCTAGCTCTAATATATATGTATAGTGTATTAAAATATAATTGATTATACAAATTTGTATACCTGTCTAGCTAGATATTAGTATTTTTTTAATAATTTTTGAAATATAATTTTTACATAAAAATATGTATTAGTATATCTAAAGACTTATTTAAGGAAAAAAAAAATGATGATAATAATTTATAGTTTTTATGTTATTTTTTTAAAATTATATTTTCGAGTGGCGGGTTGAATTAGTCAAATGATAATAAAAAAATAAAAAATTATTTTTTTTCTACTGTAGATATAAAATTGGAGAAAAATTAAACCTGAATTTCAAAAAATTGATCGACTATATTTTGAATTACAAATGTGTGAATTTTGTAAATTTCTCTCTAATTCAGATTTAAAATTTCCAAGTCAAAAAATAGTTATTTCCCATGCTCTCTCTGTATATATATATATTGTCCATGCATGCACTCATACATGCATCACCGTACACGTGTCACCATCTCAGCGTCAGAAGCTATCGCCGTCCATCATCGTTCATCACGTTCCATAATTTTTTTTTTTAGGAAAATGCGCTTTTTGTATCGTGGCAACCTCATCATCATCTTCATCATCTTCTTCTCCGATCTTCCATCCGAAGGTATTCTCGTCATTTCACACGCCCCTAAATTCGAGTCAGAGCCAGCCGTCCTTCCTCCGTCCAAGATGGGAAGGCGGCGAAGGGATGAAAATATTTTGGGCGGAGACTGCCTGCACCCGGTGCATCTCATACACCACAGTTTACAAAATTGTGAGTTTTATTCTGAATTGAGAATGCCAAATACGCGTTGACTTATTAAACCTGTTTTATAATATTAAAAAAATATACGTACTAATAATAATATATATCTAGATAAATATTTCTTATTAAACTCTTAAGTTATAAATTTATAAAATTTATATGTAGGGATGCACCTGGTGTACGCAATCATTGTCCATTTCACGTTCTAAATCTCCTACCGATCCCCGCCGTCCATCTAACTCCATCCAACGGTCGATACCATTGGACCCCAATTTCTCCCCCGCTTATTAATTCTTTCCCGATTTTCATTAGAAGACGAATAAAATAAGAATAAATAAAAATATAAAAATATATATATTTTTTTTAAAAAATAATAATAATAATAAGAATAATAAAAAAAGTTACGATTATTCCAAAATTCCAACCTTTTCCCAGGTCAATCCCAGCTCAAGCCGCACACGCCTAACACCGTTTCCTTTTCCCCTCCCCGCACCGCATCCGCTATAAAAACCCGCTTCACCCTCGTCGCCGCCTCCTCGTCTCGTAGAACGCGCTCCCATTCCTCTCACAAATCGCCATTAATGGCGATCGTAGCGAGCACGTCTTCTTCCTCTTCCTCCGTGCTGGCTCAACATCCTCCCCCTTCGCCTCTCCCCTCTCCCTCCGACGCCGAGGTGCTCCGCTCCCTCCTCCGCCTCTCCCGCGAGATTTCCCTTTCCGACCCGCCCCGCTCCCACCCCACCCGCCTCCTCGCCTCCGCAGCGTCCCGCCGCTGCAAGCTCCTCTCCGTCCTGTTCGACGAGCTCCTCCGCGACGGCGCCGTGGTCGGGGAGCTCCCCCGCGCCGCCTCGCTTTGCCTCGCCGAGATCCTCCTCGCGCTCCAGCGGTTCAAGTCCCTGCTCGCCGATTGCGCCGCGCGCAGCCGCTTCCGCCTCTTGCTCGAGGCCGACGCGGTCGCCGCGGAGTTCCACGAGCTCAGCCTCGACCTCGCCACGCTCCTCGACATCCTCCCCGCCGCCGAGCTCGCCGTGGGGGAGGACGTCCGCGACCTCGTCGAGCTAGCGCGGCGCCAGTGCCGGCGCTCGTCCCCCGCCCCCGACCCGGCCGAGGACGCGCTCCGCTCCGAGGTCCTGAAACTGATCCGCGAGATCGAGATGGAGATCGTCCCCGACCGCGCGCGCCTCGCCGCGATCTTCGAGCTCCTGGGCCTCGACGACTCCCGGAGCTGCCGCGACGAGATCGATCTCCTGGAGCGCGAGATCTGCGACCGCGCCGCCGAGAAATGGACGTCGGTGATGGTCGCCCTCGCCGGCCTCCTACGCTACGCCAAGTGCGTCCTCTACGGCGCTTCCACGCCCCGCTCCGACGCCTCCTCCTCTTCCTCCGGCGTCGCCTTCTCCTCCGCAGCCGCCGCCGACGCCGACGAGCTCGCCGCGGCGGCGCCACGGGACTTCCGGTGCCCCATCTCCCTCGACCTGATACGCGACCCCGTCGTCGTCGTGGCCACGGGCCAGACGTACGATCGCGCCTCCATCGCCACGTGGTTCGCATCCGGCCACTCCACGTGCCCCAAGACCGGCCAGGTCCTCTCCCAACTCGACCTCGTCCCCAACCGAGCCCTCAGAAACCTCATCTCCCGCTGGTGCCTCGAGAACCGCGTCCCCTTCGAACCATCTGCTCCATCCTCCTCATCCTCCTCATCCTCCTCCTCCGCCGCCGGGGAAAACTCTAATGCTAACCCTAACGGCGGCGGCGGCGGCAGCGGCGACCCCATCAACAAGGCGGCGCTGGAGGCTGCGCGGATGATGGCGGCGTTCCTGGTGCAGCGGCTGGGGGCGGCGCCGCCTCCCTCGGCGGAGGCGGCGAGCCGCGTGGTCCACGAACTGCGGCAGCTGGCGAGGGCTAGCCCCGAGCACCGCGCCTTCGTGGCCGAGGCCGGCGCCGTCCCCTTGCTCGTCCCCTTGCTGCACTCGGACGACGGCGGGCTCCAGCTCAACGCGGTCACGGCGCTACTCAACCTCTCCCTCCACGACGCCAATCGCCGCCTCATCATGCACGCCGACGGCGCCCTCGACGCCCTCGTCCACGTCATGGACGCCGGCGCCACTTGGCGCGCCAAGGAGAACGCCGCCGCCGCCGTCCTCAGCATCTCCGCTGCCCACTCCTACCGCCGCCGCTTGGGCCGCAACCCGCGCGTCCTCTCCGCGTTGGTGGCCCTCGCGCGTGCGGGGCCCGGCTCCACCAGGAAGGACGCGCTCGCCGCCATCCTGAGCCTCGCCGGCGACCGCGAGAACGTCCCGCGCCTGGTCCAGTCCGGCGCCGCCGCAGCGGCGCTCGACGCTGCCGCCGCGGCTCCGGAGGCCGCGGAGGAGGCCGCGGCGGTGCTCGCCGCGCTGGCCAAGCGCGGGGGCGCGGAGGCTGTGGCGGCGGCCGAGGACGCGGTGGCCACGCTGGTAGGCCTACTGCGGCGCGGCTCCGACTGGGCGAGGGAGAGCGCTGCCGCGGCGCTGGTGCTGCTGTGCCGCCGGATGGGGGCCACCGCGGTGGCCGAGCTGGCCGCGGTACCCGGGGTCGAGTGGGCAATTTGGGAGGTGATGGGCACCGGGACTGAGCGGGCGCGGCGCAAGGCTGCCGCTCTCGGGAGGATTTTCCGACGGTGGGCGGCTGCAATCGAGGCCGACCGCGCCGCCGCAAGGCTCACCCCTGCCCCGGCCGCCCTCTCCGCCTCCGCCGCTGCCGTCGCCGAGGCATAATTTTCTCAATCAATCATACTCAATACTCAGAATTTTAAAACAGTGATGAACAATGAATGAATTTGACGCTCCTGTACAGAATTCATCATTAGATGTAGACGCCCGTTCGTTTCTGGGCGTGATTGTTGCCAAATTGTCTATACTGCAGGTTTTTTTTTTTTTTTTTTTTTTTTTTTTCCCTATTTTATTGATTTATTTTTTTCATAATACAGATTTTCTATTGAGAATTGAAATTGTTTGGTTCGGCAAAATGCACCAATGGAAATTAAAATTGAATGCTCAAGTGTTTGTTAATGATTGTGCGATTTGTTCTTTTCTCATTCCACCTTTCAACTAAAAAAATTTGGAACAGGTATCTGTTGGTCAGAGTAGTTATGCAGTAGCCCGTAAATCACGGTTGTTTGATTATGTTTGTAACAGCCAGCGGGGAGGTAGGAGGTGGACGGCTGAGAGTAGAGGAAGAAGAAGTAGGTTAGAAATTTCTAGAATAGCAACAGTAGTGGAGGTAGCTGTCCAGGTAAGGAGAAAGGGCCGAGCAGCGGACTGGGCCATGTGACCAACAGTAGTCACCAAACAAAGGGGAGCTAGCATAGGAGGCCCAACTGCATGGGGGCCCAACTAGAGTGGCCCAACCGAAGAGGCTACCTGATTAGCAGCAACAATCAAGCACAGGCCCGACTGGAGAGGTCGGAAACCGACACTTGTTTAGGAGTAGATCACTCTAATTAAAATAAGGTTATAGCTAGAATAGTAGAAAAGCTCTATATAAGCACAAAAAGTAGTTTTGAGAAAATATCAAAAAATTAATATAAATTTTTACTTTCTTCTTAAGCTGTCTCTCTCTCTCTCTCTCCTTCCCTGTCTCTTTTCTTCCCTGTCTCTCAACTCTCATTTTCTTCTCCAACTTCTTCTATATTTCTCACTCTACCTCAATTTCTCTCTCTATCGTCTCCTTATTTTCCCACATTCTCTCTGCTCAAATTATCCATCATCCTCTCCGCCGAGCCGGCCTCAGAGTGGTCTCATCATCGGAGGCGGCGGATCGTCCGAAAATATTACAATGTCTCTTATTTATTAAAATGCAATAATTGATAAGTCATAATCACAATTAAATTCCTCTATTTTTAAAACTTAGCAAAGATAGGATGTGTTTGATTTTACGTAAAACTATAAAAAATAATTTTTAATACAAAATACTTTTTTAGAGAATTTTTTTTTATGAGTATTTTTAGAAAGAGGGCCAGACAAGTCGTACGCAAAAATAGAGAAAGTTTTTTCGCCTGAGCTCTTTTTTTTTTTTTTTCTAAAAATATTCCGTAACCTCAATAATTCGTCGTTATCTTTTTACGCTGTTAGACCATCCAAACTGACTGACTAATAAAAAAATAAATTTTTTAAAAATACAGAATAAAATAATCCAAAACTCTATTTTGAAGGCTTTCTAAACGGACTCTTAGTATAATAATAGTCTTTTAAAATTTAGCAAAAAAATAATAAAATAGTATAATCTAAGGGGTGGTGGAATTGATTAAAGATATAGATATAAAGATGAAAAATTTACAGATACTAATTACTTGGTACTTTATAATAACAGCTGCTTTAACAAAAGAGCAATGCTACATGTACACCCCGAAGGGGTGTATATCATACACCTCCACCATTTTAATGGTGGCGATATCTTTTATGGGTCACATCGATTGACCCATCATCACACCCCACCCATTGGATGGGTGGGGTGTGTGATATACACCCCGAATGGGGTGTACGGGTAGCATTTTCCTTAACAAAAACCAACCAACTGATAATTAACCAAACATTGAAGAAAACTTTATATTTTTCTTTTTATGTTTATGTCTTATAAAAATAAATGTATTTATACAATGGAGCTCTAAGCCGGCTCTAAGCCTAAGAACGATAATAAAAAAATTTCAGAATTTATATGTAATTTTTTATTTGGTTGATCGAGTCCGTTGACTGCAAGAGGCTATAAAATTTACACATTTTGACCCTTTAAATTGGAAGGCATATATATACTAATTCAAATCACTAGTCAAAATTGATTGTTTTTAATATATTATATTAAACTAGCTTTGCGTAAATATGGAGGGATAAAAAATTTAACAATTCCTAGAGAATAAGAGAGTTACCATTTCAACTATATAGAATTTGACTAGGCCAAGTAAATAAATAAAGCTTAGTATTTCTTTAGGAATTTTGGGTACCTTAGATCAACCATTAATGAACATATATAAAATGTTCAACCTTGCACTCAAATTATCGAATAGCAGCGCTAAATTATTTTTGAATTTAAAAATATTTGAACAAATATATTGTCACTTAACATAAATTTGCTCCGTTTGAGTTGTGCCACCACCTCAATTGTAAACACTTAGGTATCGTTTGGTAACGGAATAAGTCAGAACTAGCTATTCTGGGGATAGGTATAAAGTACGGAACAAGAGCGAAAAAACGTTCGGTTCGGTTCCAGGGATAAAAGATTTTGTGTTTGGTATGAGAATGAGGAATAAGAAGAATAAAGAGGTTGCGATGATGAGAGTGTATTGGGAAGGAAAAGAGAGAGAGGAGAGAGAGGGATTTGTGATGATGAGAGTGTATTGGGAAGGAAAAAAGAGAAAGGAGAGAGAGAGATTTGTGATGATGAGAGTGTATTAGGAAGAGAGAAATGAGGGAGGAGGGGTAGTTTGATAAAAAAAAAAAATTATAAAATAATAAGTAAGAACGGTTGTTCCAGCTTATTCTTCTTGTACTAGAACTACTGTACCGAATAATTCTTGGTGCGTTTGGTATAATAAGAGAGATAAATCTCTTATTTTCTGTTCTAGTCCCGAAACAAACGGTGCCTTAAAGCAATAGATAGATCATTTTTAAAGATGATGTGATAACTGGTCAACTGCGATATTATCTCTCTCTGTTAGAAAACTTAATTACAACGAATTAAAGTTCATAGTTTTAACAAAAACTTTACGATAAATTTGACTAATTAATCACTTTTCGACAACTAGAGATTAATTAACCCAGGTAATTAATCACCTAATTAACTTGAATTAAGTTGAGATTTGATCCAGTTGACAAATAGTGAAGCTTGAGTCAATTTTGGGCTGGGTCATATCACATATGGGTGACATGTTCAATGTCCCTTTAAATAAACCTAGTCATCTTATCTTGTGACATCACTGGGACTTGGTCTCAAAATGGGCTTAATTATGTGACAAAGTAGTGCATGGGAACTTAGTCTCAAAATGGGCTTAGTTATATGACAGGGTATTGCATGGACCTTTTCTTTTCTTTTTTTTGTTGAGTCAGCTAGTTGGGAATTAAAAAATATATACAGACAATAATTCCTTAGCATTGCTAGCATACTTATCAATACTATGTAAATAATATTTACTATCAATTTTTTTTTTTTTTTTTTGTCTTTTGATGTTTTGGGGTTTACAATTTGATAAGATAATGGTACTATCTATTATAGATTCTGTTAGATGTGTTTCGAAATTTGATTATTGCGTTCGAATTTATGTTTCTGATTCGTCGATAATTTTACCGTGCGATAAATTTTGAAAAAAAATAATTAATGTCTGTAATGAAAAACGAAAAGTCTGGACTGATAGATCCAAGCCCGTAGTGCACTAGTAACATTGGATTTTTTTTTTTTTTTTATTTTTTTTTTTTTTTTTCTCTATCCTAGAGACCTATAGATGATTCTATGCGATATATTCGAAATTATTATATTCATTTTTATCATATAGTGAAATCTTTAATGTTTATTTGAGCGGTGAAAAAGTATAATATTTTTTTTTTGTTAAATAGAGCCTAATTCTAATGTTAAATATTTTTTCATAAATATATATATATATATATATATATATATATATATATATATATATATATATATATATATATATATATATATATATATATATATATATATATATATGAGAGTTTATATACTTTGAAAAAAAACAAGTCAAATTAATTTTGTGAATTTTTTATTATTGAATTTGTGCTAAAGTCAACTAAGGAAATAGAAAGATAAAGTACAATAGTACAAATCTCAATATTTGGTTTGTACTTTTTAAAATATATAAGCTCTACTCTCTCTCTCTCTCTCTCTCTCTCTCTCTCTATATATATATATATATATATATATATATATATATATATATATATATATATATATATATATATATATATATATATATATATATATATATATATGTATATATATATAATTTAGATAATTTTGGTAATTTAACTTCTTTTTTATTTTTTTTAACACTATTCAAAAACTCTACTGGCGAGCAAATTCTTGCCGCTCAGAATTCTTGTTAAATCAAAACGGCAAAAAATAGATTCAAGAAAAAGATAATGTAAAAAAATAAAAGAAAAGAGCACACAAAGATTTACATGGTTCGACTGTCGGCCTACATTCACCGACGAAGACGGAGTAAAGACTTTTATTAATGTCAAAAGTATAATACAAAAGTTATATCTCTCAAGAAAACCGAAGCTCCAAATAAATCCGAAATATCAAAATTTGCGTCCACACAAATAATTCCGAATAATCCAATCGTACGAACGCCCTCACATTAGAGCTTCAATTTCTTGATTAGTTGCCGGCTTCATTAGTAACATACGACTTAGGGGTGTAATACGGGTCGGGCGGCCGTCGCCCGCTCGGTCCGACACGACTTCCGGCGGGGTCGTGGCCCGGCACGGTTACTGTAGCTTCGTGCTAGACCGGCCCGATCTAAATTTTCAGGCCGTGCTAGGCCATTACTTCAAGACCCGTCGGTCCAGCCCGGCACGGTCCGTAACGGGCCTGGGCTGTGCCGGGCCAAGGTGCAAGCCCGCGGCCCAGCACGACACAATCATGTGGGTCGTGCCAGCCGGGCCAGCACGACCCGGACCCTAAGGCCCAAGGCAACTTGCCTTAGGCCTTGGGGTCAACTCTTGGGGAGAAGAGTTTTCCTTGGCTCTTCTCCCTCCGAGCCTTTTGAGGAAAAGTACTCTTCTTGGCCCTTCACCCCCATGAGCCTTCCTCCCAAAATTTTTATGGCACTTTTGGAGATGTGGTTTTGGTCCAATTGATCAAAATTTTATGTTCTATTGGACCAAAATCTTTTTTCAAATTTATTTTTTTAAATAAAAATTTATAAATAATTATTAAAAAAATTAAAATTTTGTTATTTTATAATTATTTTTATAAATTTTAAATTTTTTTATCAAAATATAAAATTAAATAAAAATAATTTATTATTTATATTTTTATATTTTATATTTTTGTTTTAAAAAAATAAAATAAAAAATTTAAGAAGCCGACTCAAAGCACGGTTCGTGACTTCCGGGCCAAAGGGCTGTGCTGGGCCATATGCTTAAGAGATCTGGCCTGGCACTGCACGATCGGGATTTGAATCCATACCGGGCCGGACTGGCCCCTTACCCGTTTAGACTCGAAAAATATGAGCCGTGCCGGCCCAACATGGCCCACATTACACCCCTAATAGGGCTCCTTCAATACGGCATCTCTCCTATTGGATTGCTAAATTAATTAGAGCATGACCTCTAATTAAAATTTCCGTTTCATTAATATGATCGTTATATTCCAATACCAACAACAACACGTATCTTTCTTGGTTGACCTAAATTAATTAGGATTTCAGTTAATTAAAATTACGGCTTCATTAAAATGGCCGGGTATACTATATATAATATATGCCTCCAAACTAGAATCTAATTAGAATTTGTAGTCTAATTGAACTCCTAATTAAATTCTAATTATACCTAATAATTTAAATCTCATGTTATCCTAATTAGATTAGAAATTTACTTCAATTTAGATAAATATAAATCTAAATTAAATTATAACAGTTTTATTTCTCAAAATTCGCACCACCAATAACAAATCAACCCCCATTTAATAAAAATAATAATAATAAAAAACCCCTAGAAATACTACACCAGTTAAATAAATAAATAAATAAGTATAGAAGCTCCTAATATTTTCTTATTAATCTCTCTTTAATTATTCTAACCCTTCCTCTTTCTCGAGAAACCTCACCTTATCTCTGCCCTACTTAATAAAAAAATTTGATAATTACTAATTTATTGAAACAAATAATATAGAAATATAAATTAATATTGCAAATGGATCCAAATTTGTGATAAGAGATTGTAAGTAGGAGCCACAAATGGATCCGGATTGGTAGAAATTCTATCGCTATCTGCTCGAAATCTTTTTAAATCGGTCTCATTAAACTAAAAAAATAGAGTGGAAGCAGCAGGGATCTCTTTTTTTTTTTTTTTTGATCCATTAAAAATTTGTCAACAATTTATTCTGTAAAATAATATGAAATAATATGTACTTCAAAAATTTAAGATTCTAAAGAACAGTATTTTTAGTATTTTAGTTTTTTTTCTCATGTTATTTTTTCTGATAAGTTCAAAACATAAATTTTTCTGATGAAATTCAAATTCAGAATTTTTTATTATAATACTATATAAATTATAAAATAATATAAAATTATTATTATATTTTAAAAATTTAAATAATTAAAAAACGATATATTTAATATTTTAAATAAATAAAATATATATTATACATTTAAATGTATAAAGAGCATTGCTGAATAAGTAATTATATAAATTTTATCACACAGTTCGATAAACTTTTATTTCTCAATCGAAGATACTAATTAAATATTCATTGCAGAGGCATCTCTTTATGCGGTTATTTAGAAAACATAATAATTAATTTTTGGGAATAATTATTTTTATATTTTTGATAAATTTCTGTCCTTCTTATTTATTATTTTTTTTAGAAAGTTAATATTAAAAATATTTTTATTAAATTTTGCTGTTATTTTTGTAAAATTATTATTTTATCTTTTCAAATCTACACTTGTAAAATTATTATTATTTTTATATTTTCAAGTATACTATTTTATCGTTACCAATTTTAAGTATTTCAATTTTTTTTAATCCGAATAAAAATTTAAGTCGAAATAATTTAACGAAAAAAATATATGAAGAATATATTTGAAATAAAATAAAAATAAAAATAAAAATAAAAAAGATATTTTTGAAGTAAGGTATATAAAATATTATTCCTATTTTTTATATTTTAATATTTTATAAAATTATTTATTTTGATAATTTTGTTTGGAAATAAAGGTTTATTGAACTATTTTGATAAAATTTAAAATTTAAAATTTAAAATTTAAAATTTAAAATTTAAAATTTTAAAATTTAAATGATTATATTATAAAATTAGGGTTTGTCTAGTACATTATTCACTAGCCGCTTCTTTTGACATCGCGAGTTTCGAAACAACTGGGCAGGTCCCTTCCCACTTGCATTTCCAACTTTTATTTTTTAGTGGGCAAAATGTATGGAGACTCCTAATCTATACAATATTTAAAAAAACACCCGCTCATTTATTTTAATATGACCCTTATCAACTTTTGGATTTTTTTTTTTTTTTTTTTTAAAAAATTCGAGTTGTTTTACTTGCATAAATTATTTTTTAGTAAATAATTACAAATAAATTATCTTGTTATGTTATTCGATATTAAATTTTGTATAATAAATTACAAAAAAGGATTAAAGTTGAGGAGGCATTAATAAAAAAAAGAAGTTTATAGACTAATTTAAAAATAATTTAGAGTTGAGGGGGGCCTCAGTACATTTTCACCATTCGAATTAAAAATACTGGAGATCCCTCAGAAGGTGTAAGAACTGTTGTTTACTGGGGTTTTGCTCCACCACTCTATTTTAGGGTTTTGCTCTTCATTTTAGTTTCCCTCCACCACTCTATTTCGATCTTTACGTGTGAAAGCTCGAATCTTTAAGCTCTTCTCCACTCAATCAATTGCTGTTACTCCTTGGTATGTAGAAAAAAATTTGATTTTGAGGTGTTTTTTTTAGTGTTGTTAAGCCTTAATTTTGTGTTCTTAATCTACAGGAACTAAGCATTGTGGTTTATTTTGCTAGTTTTGTTGATTCCTTTGGATTCTCTGCTTTATAATGGCTAAAACCCTCAAAACTCAGATCAAGTTTACAGTTTTTTTAATATTAATATGCTAATTTCCTCATTTCTGGGGTAAAAATGGTATGCAGATGAGTTATTAGATTTTGGATTGTTTTGTAGTGTGGTTTAGGATTGATTTGAAGTTTTTTTTTGATAAATTTGGAGCAAATTGTTGTTTCCCTAATGCTTAAATTCCTAATCCTAGATCAAGTTTACTTCTTTTTTTTTTCTCATCTCAGTTTGTTGTTGATTTGTTTAAAAATCTCAGCTTTTGGGTGTTAGATAAGTGATATTTTCCCAAATTCCTAAACCCAAATCTGAGCTTTTTTTTAAGAACTGATGGATTCTAACCCAGCAAAATTTGTCAAGAGCTCTAGCAATATCCCACATTTCGTTCTCCGATTGTCGAAGCTCTGTAAACCCAAAATCACCGGGGTTTCGCCCTCGGTGGAAAACCCGAAACCGACACACGATTCCTCGTTCGAGAGTTGTAGTGCCGAGGAGATTAGTGATGATAGCTGGGGCCAAAAGGTTCACCCGCACCCGACCGAGGAAACATTGTGTGCAAGCTCAGGGTGTTTAGAGGAAGCTGTGATCTTGAAGCTTTTCGAAGAAATCTCGGCGCTTAAATTGGCCTATGTGCAATTACAGCATGCCCATATCCCTTACGAACCTATGGAGATTAAGGTAGCCGATGAATTAGTGGTTTCTAAGCTTGAATCGGTCTCCGAGTTGGAGGATTTGTATACGCGAAAAGCAAATCACAAGCCCATTTCTCGATCTTCTATTGACATAGAGGTTCAAGAGTGCCGAAAGTTATTGTTGAAGTTACAAACCGTGCTTCAAAGTAGAGAGTCGGATATTCTCCGTTTGAAAGAAGAAGTCGATGAAATGAATCTAAAGAATTGTGAGTTGAAGGAGAAAATTAAGAAGGAGAAGGCGCCATTTGAGGAGGAGGTTTTCGTGCTTCGAAAGGAATGGACGCCTAGTTTGTTAAGCGATGTAGTTAAGTTTGCATCCAAATCCATCCATGACTTTGCCAAGCCCATGATTAGCTTGATGAAAGCTTCTGGGTGGAACCTCGATCAGGCCGTTAATTCGATAGGTGCAGTTGTCTACGAGGAAAGATCACACAAGAAATACGCATTTGAAGCCTACCTCTCCCGAGTTATGCTTGATGAATTTCGAGTGGAATGCTCCGCCATTGATAGTTTTGATCGTGTTATGACCTTCCGAGACCCTTTTGATGCTCTATTGGAGGATCCAAACACAAACTTTGGCAACTTTTGCAGAACAAAGTACGTGGCAGTCGTGCCATCGAGGATGGAAAGCTATTTTTTCGGCAATTCGGACCAAAGGGAATTCGTACTAAGAGGTGGGCATCCAAGGACGCCATTTTATCGAGCGTTTGTGAGAATGGCGAGATGGGTTTGGGCGTTAAAAGTGATTTCTCTTTCTTTCATACCAAAAGCTGAGGTTTTTTATGTCAAAAGAGGTAAAAGATATTCCAAGGAATATATGGAGAGTGTGGTCCCTAAAGTGATGCCCGAGAAAGATGAGATGTTAAGGGTGGAATTCACAGTAATGCCGGGATTCAGGATAGGAGGTACTGTTATTCGCTGCCGAGTCTATCTGTCGAAAGGATGCAGCTTCTACTAAGAATCCGGCTTGGTGTTATAACTAAACTAGGTAACTTTTGTTCTTTAGATATATCCAAGTTTTGGTTTGCTTACTAATGTTCTCTTTAAGTGGGGATATATAGGAATTTAAGTAATATAGTTGTAATTTAGAATATGAAATCGAATTATGTTACTGAAATTTCTGTAAATCTGTATATGGATTCACTCTCTGATAATTCTTCTTATGTTCTACTATTATCTTGTTCTCTCTTTGTGATTTGCGTCGGCTGCTTCATTTGCCACATGTAGAATGTTGAACATAATGTACTAAGAGATGCAAAGTAAGATACCAAACTATTTGTCTATAGGAGAAAAATAAATAGGTGTACAGATTACGAAGGTTCGGATCATCGAGAGAAGAGCTTTGTGAAGAAGTTGGTTGGTTTAGAATTTTCCAAGCATGCAACATGTACATATCTTCCCAGGTTGTCGACTTGTCGAGGTTCTCCTCTTGTGTCCTTCTTGCACACCTTGCATGTCTTGTCCACCCATCCATCCTCCACATACTGCCCATCAACTATTTTGGTTTTTTTGAATCAAAACATAAACAGTTAGATGATATGGTAAACACATCAAAGTTCTCTAAAATTGCAAGAGAGGCTGTTGCTTTTGGGTGTGTCTTTAAGATTCCATTGTTCATTAACTTGAAATTATTTGTGTGATTGGTGTTTGAGATTGAAAATTTTGTTAGTTACCATCAACATAGGACTTGAAGAAATCCTTGTAGGTGCCGCCGATTTTTCTGCGAAGGGCTCCGTACTGCACAAAAAAGGAATGAACACCGAGTTCGTGAAAGTATTATAAATTTGTAAGAGTGAGTCGATACCGACGGCGGTCATTGCTTAGACGAACAATACCTGTTCCTTTGTCATCTTTCCTCCACCTCTGGTGGCCTCCCTCGCATCCTCGAGTAGCTCGGCATCCTTTGCCGACCTCACCTGCGAGAAGTCGAGGGCTTCGATGAGGTTCGAGAACAAGGACTGTTTGCTGCTCTTCTTGCTCTCGTCCTCTTCGGCGCTCTTCTCCTCAGCTTTGGCCCAAACTTTTCCATACCTTGTGGAGCTTCTGCTTAACTTAAAAGCTGATATTTTGTGGTTTAGTCCAAGAGATGGATGGTAGAAACAGGTTTGTGAGGAGGACAGTGGGAGGACCCTCATCTCCATTTTCTGAAAACTGCTGTTCTGAGAACACCAATTGTTCCAGGAGGCAATAGAGGCCTTAACATATACTTATATATGAAACATAAAGGGTGCCAAGGGGATCATCATGTTATCAAATTTGCCTGGAGTCGGTCCACCTCATCAGTCATGGACTATCTAGTGATCCGTCATTAACGCTGACTGAATTGTTTGGAGTTTATATTGGAGATGGGATGAAGAGTAGATTAACCGATTGGTTCATAACCGATTGGATCATCATGTTATCAAATTTGCCTGGAGTCGGTCCCCCTCATCAGTGATGGACTATCTAGTGATCTGTCATTAACGCTGACTGAATTGTTTGGAGTTTATATTGGAGATGGGATGAAGAGTAGATTAACCGATTGGTTCATAACCGATTGGATCATCATGTTATCAAATTTGCCTGGAGCCGGTCCAGCTCATCAGTCATGGACTATCTAGTGATCTCTCATTAACGCTGACTGAATTGTTTGGACTTTATATCAGAGATGGGATGAAGAGCAGATTAACTGATCGGTTCATACCTGATACGATGGACCAGGTCGAGACGATAGTAATTCCTTGCTTTTAATGGTTTGCCAATTTGGAATGGAGAAATGAATGTGTGGTGCATGAAAGGGGACGTGGCTTGTCGGAGAGCTACTGAAAATTTGAGGGAGAGATTTGCTCGCAGGTGAAACAAAACAAATGTCATATCAGGCTCCAGTTTAGTGTTCATCTATTTTTCATTTTTTTTTTTTTCCTACTTAAATCCCTGGGATAAAAAGGTTTAGATTCAAACCCATGCTCTTGTTGCTCGAGTGGAGATTTTTATATTTGCTTATTCTACTTAGACTCTGTTTGAAATTACGGAAAAATTCGATTACGTACGATTATAATATATTTTTTATAATTCTATTAAAAACAGAGAAATATGTTTTTATATGCTTTCACTCTTAACTCAGTTAGATGAGCCTCAATACTAAATGGGTTCTTAGACCTGCGTAAACCACGAGCTACCCACATAGTTAGTTAATTCGGATTTGGCAAAAATTCGGTACGGATATAATACGGATAAAATTTGTATTATAATTTTAAAATTTATTGAAAAATTCGGCTAAAAAACGGGCTCGTCAATTATTCGGATACGTGATTTATACGAAAATAATACGTTCACTAATTAAAACTTCGGCTATTAAATTTTAAATTTTTTTTATACTATTAGTATAAACAATTATAATTTTTTAAAATACTTTAATCAATTTATTTTAGAAATAAATAAAATATTTATTTAAAACAAAAAAAAAAATTTAAATTATTTCTGACAAAAAATAAAATAAAATAAATAATGACTAAAATATTAAAAAAAAAATTAAAAAAAATTAAATTAATTAAAACTTAAAAGTACATATTAATTGTCCTCGTAAGACCAGTGCGGGAAACGAGGAAGCATTTCTTCCTACGAGGGATAATATCTAGTGTATCATTAATTACCCTCGTAAGACGTGGCACATGTTATCTTGAATGATGGGGTATTTTTTTTTTTCTTTGAAAAAGAACGAATTTTTTATCCAAAAATTCGTAATTCACGAATAATACTTTTTGATTAAAAAATTAACGAATTATTTTAAATTTTTGGAAAAAGTCGGAAACCGCACGTTTAATTCGGATTCTCAATAATTCGTGAATAATTCGTGAATTAACTAACTATGGCTACGCAAGGTCGGAGCAGGATATATGATTTTGGGCCGGATGACAAAGCCCGACCCGAAAATCAACAAATAGAACATCGAATTGAGGGTTGGGTCGGGCCAGGGCCAAATTTGATTAGATCAAGTTCCTGCTTTAAACTAGAACTGCATTAATCCCTCTATCTTATTATTATTACTTGTGTAGAAATCCGTGTGATGTGGAGGATAAAAATTATAGTAAAAATTTAAAGATTAAATAAATAAATAAGAATATAAAAAATAATAGAAAATAATCATATTTAATTGATTAAAAAATTTAAAAATATATTAAAAATTTTCTATTAATTTTTATACTTTAAAAATATTATTCGATTTTGTATATACATTAGAACGCAAGGAACAGAAGTATAACCGTAGTTTTCTGAGAAAAAAATAAAATGTTAATCGGAATAAAAATTTGTACATGTTAAAAATTTAAAGTTTCAACAAGAAAAATAAAATAATAATAATAATAATAAATAAATGTTTATATTTATAGAGGGCGGAATGTATTATGCGCATTTAAAATTTTGAATGCTATGAGAAAATGAAAGGTAAATGATAATGTATATATACGGTAAGAGACGAAGAAAGTCTATGAGAAAATAAATATAATGTTGGTTGTGATTGAGATGTAATAATAATAGTGAGAGAATCAAAAGAGATTTATAATTTTTTTAGAAATGTACAAAATTTTGTGAGTGTGGTATGGATGATTAGCACTTAAATTTAGGTCATATATGAACTCAAGCCTAAATTTAAAATTTTGAGAGAGTCAGATTTTATTCATTTGTTGTTGGATTTGGGTGGTCAAATTCAAACCAACCGTATATCCTTACCATAATTTACAGAATAATTAATTAGTATTAATTGTTTTTCCGGTGAAAAATAAAAGACGCTCCGATTTGATAGAGGAAGGAAATGAGATAAAAAGAATTTTGGTCGAAGAATGAGAAAAAAAAGTAACATGCAATCGGTTCGATTCAAAGAAGGAAAATAAAAATAAAATGGTTTAAAGAAAAAAAAAAGAGTCAGTTTCAATATAAAATGTGTTATAATTAAGAATGAACGGCAAATTTGATTCAAAAAAACGAAAAAAGAAAAAAAGAAAGAGTATAAAAATTAAACCAGTTCGGTAAAACGATTAAGAAATCAATCTAACAAAGAAAAAAATCGTGTTCAATATATTTATACCTCTAAATTATAAAATAGTCCAGCTCAATTCAATATATATATATATATATATATATATATATATATATATATATATATATATATAGAGTCTGGTTATTATACTATTAATAGTATCAAATTATTGGTGCTATTAAATTTTCTACTCTTAGATCAAACTTTTTGATTATTTTCATCCGTTAGATTTTACTATTTTTTCAACCATCTATTAAATTTAAAGGACCCACTATCATCTCAACCACATATCTTTTAATTCAAAGATTAAAAATTTAAAAATACCAATGACTTAATACTATTAATAGTATTTCAGCCTAACTATATATATATATATATATATAATAGTCTACTTTGATTTTTTTTTTTTTTTTTTTTTAAAAAAGAAGAAGATTGACGATTCAATTAAAGATAAGAATAAGTGAACGAAGAAAAAAATGTCATGTGGTAAATGATTGTATTAAAGACGGAAATCACTGATAGGTGGAGCACAATCAAAGTGAATGGAAAAAAAAAAAAAATCCCGACAAATTTTATTAAAAATTAATATAATATATTATTATTATTATTATTATTATTATTATTTTCTAGTCATTATCATTATCTGATGGTAGCGTAGGCACGTATATTCGAGGTCTCAATCAGAAAATAATAATAATAATAATAATAAAAAACAAAGTATGAATAGAACTGCACGTGAAAGCGTCGCATCAGTTGTTTTCTGAGTACTCTCATCTGTATTCTGCTGCAATTTTAAGGACCACACTGCATTCCATATACAACTCTTATTACATATATCATCATCATCATCATATCATAATAATAATTAAACTTACAATCATTAATCATTAGCAAAGTTAAAAATAATTTATTTCTTATGAATAAATATATATTTTTAATTATTTATAGCATGCTTAATTTAAACGCATGTGTCGTAAACATTCTTTTTAATAAAATATTTTAAAAAATTTTATATTCAGTTATTAAATTATTTAATAATATTTTATGTACTTATTCCGAAAATTTTGACTCCTATTTTGCATACAAAAAACAAAAGAAGCTTCTTTACCCGGCAAAGTCCCTAAACTATTTGCATTAGTAACCGGGCCCGCTCTTCTATTTCCACTTCAACCCCTCTCTATTTTGAAGGGGCAGTTTTTTATATACATACGTCTAAAATATATTTATTTTTTAAATATGCTTAATTTTGTAAATTTATTGCTCTAAAATTCAAAAAAAAAAAATAATAAATCCTTGAGAAAAGTGGTATATTGGAAGAACTAAAAATGTTTCACCCTGTTTGGTTTGGATACAAAGAGGAAATAAGTCCCTTTTGTACCCAAACACTATTGGATTAAGGGAGGAATAAGAAGGTACACCTATTCCCCCCTACCGGGTTGTTCCGGTCAAAACCGGGACAACCCGGTAACAGAGGGGGATTTGTTGTTCCCCACCCGCCTCATTACCGCCCCCCCCCCCCCCCCCCCCCCCCCCCCCCCCCCGAAATAAGTCCCTTTTGTACCCAAACACTATTGGATTAAGGGAGGAATAAGAAGGTACACCTATTCCCCCCTACCGGGTTGTTCCGGTCAAAATCGGGACAACCCGGTACAGAGGGGGATTTGTTGTTCCCCACCCGCCTCATTACCGCCCCCCCCCCCCCCCCCAAACAATAAATCCTTGAGAAAAGTGGTATATTGGAAGAACTAAAACTGTTTCACCCTGTTTGGTTTGGATACAAAGAGGGAATAAGCCCCTTTTGTATCCAAACACTATTGGATTAAGGGGGGGAATAGGATGGTACACCTATTCCCCCCTACCGGGTTGTTCCGGTCAAAACCGGGACAACCCGGTAACAGGGGGGGATTTGTGTTCCCCTTTTGTATCCAAACACTATTGGATTAAGGGGGGGAATAGGATGGTACACCTATTCCCCCCTACCGGGTTGTTCCGGTCAAAACCGGGACAACCCGGTAACAGGGGGGGATTTGTGTTCCCCACCTCCCTCACCACCGCGCCCCCCCCCCCCCCCCCCCAACAAGCCCCTTGGGCCCTCTATGCCCCTTCCTAAGGCAGAGTGTTTTTTTTTTTTTTTTTTTTTTTTTTTTTTTTTTTTTTTTTTTTTTTTTCATTCTTCTTTTGACTTTATTATTTTTTTATTTTTTTAAATTAGAATTTTTAAATTTTAAAAGATATTTAAATTTTAAATTTTTTATTTTATAAATTTTAATTCTTTTAATTTTATTTTTTAATAAATATAAATATTTTATTTCATTTTATTTGTAAAAAATAGTAATTTTAAAATTTTAAAATTTATACAATTTTGTTATAATTTTTTTAAAATTTATATAAATTTAAAAATTAAAATTTTTACTCCCACTTAAAATTTAAAAATTAACTTTTTTTTTGCTCCCACTTAAAATTTTTATAAAAATTAAAATTAATAAATATTAAAATTTGAATAAATTTTGAAACTTTAATTTTGAAAAAAAAAATTAAAAAAAAAAGACATTTTAGTCTTTCAACACAAAAGTCAATTCTATATTCCTCTTATTCTTTAATTATTTTCAAACACTATTTTTCTTATACTTGTTACTAACCTAAAATCCAACCAAACACAAATTTACATTAGTTTCAGCTTGTTCCAAAATTTATACTTATCCCTGGACAACTAATACTCTTTTATATCTCAACCAAGCGAAGCCTTTGAGTCAAATCAGGCACTATATATGCAGGGATACATTTCAAAATATAGTCATATATATATATATATATATATAGAGAGAGAGAGAGAGAGAGAGAGAGAGAGAGAGAGAGAGAGAGAGTATATGTGTGTGTTCAGCTATTATATTTTTACAAGTACCAAATAATTGATATTTGTAAATTTTCTACCGTTTAGATCTACATCTTTAATTAATTTTATCTTTTAGGTCATTCTATTCTACCAACCACTCACTTAACCCAATGGGTCCACTATCATCTTTACCACATATTTTTTCATTCAACAACTAAAAATCTACCAGCACCAATAACTTGGTATTTTTTTTATAAGCATAGGAGCTCAACTATATATATATATATATATATATATATATATATATATATAGACAGAGCGAGAGAGTAGAGCTTATATACTTTCAAAAACACAAGCCCAAATATGCTTGTGAAGAATTTGTATTGAGATTTGTGCTATTGATTTTCTCTTTCTCTCTCTTTAGTTGACTTTACAAAAGTATAAATCTAAATGCAAATCCAATGATAAAAAATTCGCAATCGGCCCTATTAGAACTTTTATGCTTTTAGAAAGACGGAACCCTCCGTGCTCCCAAATTATTTTTAATATTAGGACTTCCGAATGGACGATCGGTCCTATTAGATTTGATTTAGAATATTTAAAATATCTAGAAACTAAAATTTGTGATTTTTCGATATCATTTACCTAGTGATCAAAATGGTTCAAAATCAACGACTGAAAATAAAAATCTCACAAAATATGAGAACGTGATACTAAAATTTTAAATTAAAGATATTAATTTTATTCTATATAGTATAAAAAATTTTTTATCAAAATTTTACGTGATTTGAATATTTCTACACTGTTAAACTTACAAACGGCTCACCACAACCATTAAAATTATAAATTTTGAGCCACTTTGATCACTAGGCAAATGATATCAAAAATTTATAAAATTTAATTTTTAAGCCTTTTAAATACTCTTGATCAAATTTAACGGAGCTGATCGTCCATTTGGGAGTCCCAACATCGAAAACAATTTTGGAGCACGAAAGCCTCCGTGCTTTTAATAGTACACAAGTCTAGCGCGCGCTCTCTCTCTCTCTCTCTCTCTCTCTCTCTCTCTCTCTCTCTCCGGCTACTATACTATTAATAATACCAAGTTATTAGTGTTATCAAGTTTTCTACCCTTAGATCAACACCCCGTTAGATTTTACTATTTTCTCAACCACCTATTAAACCCAAGGGGTCCACTATCATCTCAACTACACATCTTTTAATCAAAGTGTTAAAAACTTAATAACACCAATGACTTGATACTATTAATGGTATTCCAGCCTAGTATATAGAGCTAGGCTGAAATAGTATTAATGGTACCAAGTCATTGGTGCTATTAAATTTTTAACTCTTGGATTAAAAAAATATGTGGTTGAGATGATAGTGGGCTCCTTAGGTTAATAGTTGGTTGGGGAAATTGTAAAAATCTAACGGGTGAAAATGGTTAAAGGAATTGATCTAAGGATAGAAAACTTGATAGTACCAATGACTTTGTACTATTAATAGTATAGTAGCCGGATTATATATATATATATATATATATATATATATATATATATATATATATATATATATATATAGAGTCCGGCTAGAATACTATCGATAGCACCAAACAATTGGTGCTATCAAGTTTTCAGTCGTTGGATGAAAAGATATGCGGTTGGGATTATAGTGGTCCCCTAAGATTTTTACTATTCAACCAATAACCTAGTAAACCCTAGGGGCCCACTATAATCCCAACCGCATATTTTTTCATCCAACGGCTAAAAACTTGATAGCACTAATGGCTTGGTGCTATCGATAGTATTCTAGCCTAATTCTATATATATATATATATATATATATATATATATATATATATATATATATATATATATATATATATATATATATGAGTCTGGCTGGAATACTATTGATAGTACAAATCAATTGGTGCTACCAAGTTTTCAGTATTTGGATGAAAGGATGTGCGGTTGGAATTATAGTGGTTCTCTTAAATTTTTACTATTCAACTCACTAAACCCTAGGGGACCACTGTCATCCTAACCGCACATCACTTAATCCAATGATTAAAAAATTAGTAACATCAATGACTTGGTGCTATCGATAAATTCTAGCCTAGTTCATATATATATATATATTAGAGCTTATATATTTTTAAAAACACAAATCCAACTATACTTGTGAATTTTTTATTATTGAATTTGTATTGAGATTTGTGCTATTGTAAAGCCAATTAAAAAAGAGAAAAAAAAAGTACAATAGCACGGATCTCAATACAAATCTAATGATAAAAAATTCACAAGCATAATTGGGCTTGTGCTTTTAAAAATATATAATCTCTAGTGTGTGTGTGTATATATATATATATATATATATATATATATATATATATATATATATATATATATATATATATATATATATATATAAAATTGAGATCTATAATTTTAAAAGTATAAGTGAGTGGTGCTGATAGGATTTTAGCATTTTAATGAAAAGATGTATGATTACGATAATAGTGGGTCCATTGGGTTAAGTGAGTGATTGGTAAAATAGAATAATTTAAGTGATGAAATTAGTCAAAGGGGTAGATCTAACGGTAAAAAACTTATCAGCACAAATTATTTGGTGTTTATACAAGCATAGTAGCCGAATTCTATATGTATCACTCGCTTAATCCAATGGGCCCACTGTCATCCTAACCACATATCTTTTCATTTAAGGGCTAAACCTACCAGCACCAATGACTTGGTACTTTTAAAAGCATAGAAACTCAATATATATATATATATATATATATATATATATATATATATATATATATATATATATAAAGAATGAGGTTTTACAAGCATAATAGTCAAAGGGATTGATTTTGGTAATAGCATAATAGCCAAACTTTATAGACCTAAACTACTATACTATTTATAATACCAAATTATTGATGTTATTAAATTTTTTATTTTTGGATGAAGGAATGTGTGATTAGAATAATAGCGGGCCCCTATGGTTTAGTGGGTGATTGGTTGAATAGTATAATCTAAGAGTTGAAAATGATTAAAAGAGTTGATCTAATGGTGGAAAATTTAGCAGTACCAAGTGTTTTGTACTATCGATAATATAATAGCCGAACTCTTTCTCTCTCTCTCTCTCTCTCTCTCTCTCTCTCTCTATATATATATATATATATATATATATATATATATATATATATATATATATATATATATATAGTAGAGCTTATATATTTTCAAAAGCACAAGTACAAATGTGCTTGTGAATTTTTTATCATTGGATTTGTATTGGGATTTGTGTTTTTGTAAAGTCAACTAAGAAGGAAGAAAGTAAAAGTAAATAGTGCAAATTCTAATACAAATCCAATGGTAAAAAGCTCACAAGCACATTTGTGGTTGTGCTTTTGAGAGTATATAAGCTCTACTATATATATATATATATATATATATATATATATATATATATATATATATATATATATATAGTTTTAAAAGTGTAAGCCTATTTATATTTATGAAGATTTTTTAACCTCAAGATTCGTGCTATTATAAAGCGAACTAAAAATAATTAAAATTATAAATTTATGGTTAAAAAATAATATGGTTTTCGAGATTAGTTCTATGGTAAAAATTTATAAATATAGATGAACTTATACTTTTAAAAATATATAAATTTTATAATATATATAAAATTTTGAAAGATAAATAAGATGTTATCTTTGTATTTTTAAATATTTTTCAATTATCTCCTTTGCCGGTCCCCCCTCCGGCCTCCCCAGAGGGAAGCAACCCCACTACTCCATTTGCCCCCTCTTCTATATATTTCCCACCACCACTCTTAACACAAAGCATAGAGAGGTAAAAGAGAGAGATTTGAGAAAAAGCCTCAACCTTTTACAACATTGCTGTGTGTCTCTTTTGGGTCAAGTTCAAATACTCATATTTTATTCTCTGTTGTGGGTATATATATATATTTTTTCCTTCATAAAAAGTGGTTGAGATGAGAGAGAGAGAGAGAGAGAGTTGCTTCTTTTGGTCCAATGCATAGATTTTGATTTGATTTATTTTGTTTTCATGTAGTGCTTGTAATGAGATATATAGAGAGAGAGATTCTACTTTGTTCATTGGGTGAAATTTAGCTTCTTTTGGGATGGGAAACTATAGGTTTAAGCTCTCTGATATGATACCCAATGCTTGGTTCTACAAGCTGAGAGACATGGGAAACAGAGGAAGCAGAAGCAGAAGCAGCAGCAGAAGCAGAGGCAGAAGCTACCACCACTCAAAAGCAGAAGCACCCACAACACCACAAGCGCTTCTCCCCACATCCCCGCAACCCCAAAACCAAACCCTCCTCCCCAGCAGAGCCTCCTACTACTACTCCACCGTGGAAACTCAGAAGCAACCCCTCTCCTCTCCCCTCCACTCCGAAGCCGCAGAATCCCACTTCCCCATCGACCCGCCGCGGAAATCTGCAAGAAGATCCCGTAAAAAAGCCATCTTTAAGCCCTCCGCAAGGTCCTCCCCCTCCCCTGCTTCTGCTTCCCGCATAAGCCGCGGAGAATTGGAGAAAGATCCCATCTTTGAGCTCCCACGCGCATCCGATGGGTACAGAGTAACCTCCTCTGCTACGGAAATCACCTTCGACGTGGACAAAAACGGCTCCTCCTTTGCCCAGCTCTCCCCCATCCTCACAAAACCGCCCAAAGAAGCGCTTTTGGATGCTCACTCCCAGCCAAAGCGGACCCCGCCGGGGCTTCGCAGGGTTCGAACGAGCGCGAAGAGTCCGAGGGTGCGTAGCTGCTTCTCCGAGAAGCAGGGGAAGAGGAAGACCAAGGATCTGGGCCTCTCTGGGAGCTTCGCCGTGGTGAAGGCCTCCTGGGACCCGCGCAGGGACTTCGAGGAGTCGATGTTGGAGATGATCATCGAGAAGGGGATAAGCACTTCTGGTGACTTGGAGGAGCTCTTGGCCTGCTACCTCGCGCTCAACTCGGAGGAGTACCATGCAGTCATCGTTAAGGTGTTCCAGCAAATTTGGTTTGATCTTAAACTCACCACTTAGTGCCCACATCTTATTAGTAGATTCATGCTTAATTTTGTGTCTAATTTACTACGCACTATCTATCTAAGCACCGCTGCTGCAATGCTGTTAATCGATCATATACACTGTAAAGCAGAGCAATGCTTCTCTGTGCTCTACCATGTGTTGGTGGTGTCTTGTCGTCAACTGATCAGGATACCGATACGCGTCATGCATGATTGACGGTGCATCAGTGGTCTTTGAGAAAGTATTCGTAATTTACCGTCCATCATATCCACTGCACGAATTGTAAAGTAAGCGTCGTATCTTCGAGAAAGGCTTTTTCATATAATTAATTTTGCTTTTCGTACCATCACTGGACTCTACATTGAAAGAAATTTCAGAACGGGTTGGTATTGCGCATGCATTTGCTGACCAGTTAGCGACTCATCGTGATAAGATGTTAACTGTTAATAATAAATTATATATTTTCTATGGTATAAGAAGAAGCACGAGTTGAAAAAGGAAATAGTTCCTGATGCGTAGGATTTGCGTGGATGAGTTTGTCGACCTACTGTTATGTAACATTGTATATAGGTGGTTCTGTAGTAGTACTTTGGGTGCTCATACCTAAATACATTGGGACGCGTTTGGTTCAAATTACCTAGCATTATAGGTTATATTGATATAACTACATATATGAGATTTCTAAATTGGATTACTATCAATTTTGTATTATAACGTTTAGGGGCGTTTGGATCGGGTTATCTTGGCAGGATTACGGTAATTCTACCCAGATTACTGTATTTGGAGAATTCTGCTTGTAATCTGTTCGGTAATATAAGATTTCGAAAGATGCAGGATTAATCCCAAAATATTACTAGGGGAGGGGTGTATATTACATTACTGGAAGCAGGTAATATTGTAGTTAAGGTAAAATAACAAGTTTACCCTCGAGTACTCTCCAAACCCTAAACAGGAGATCATTCCATCTCCTCTTCTCACAATCGCCACCCCCTCGCCACCCCCTCTCCCTCACGAGAGGGCCGTACGGACCTTCCTCTCTCAGGTCCGTCTCTCACCCGAGCAAGCCGCGGCCACCTCTCTCTCCCTCAAGCGCCCTCAAACCGTACGGCCCCTCAAACCGTAGAAATTAATTTTTTAAATTTAAATTTTAAGTTTTGGTGGTGCAAAATATCAAAAGGTAATTTTGGAAAAGGATATGTATTTCTATTAGGATTACTGAGTTTTAAAGATTGAACCAAACGTAATAATGCTATAAACACTGTAATTTAGCATTACATTACCGGTTTATTCCAAACGCATTAATGCAGTATCAGCAGTAATCTCGTTCAGAAATGCAATATGTCGGGGTATGTTGAAATACTCAGTAATCTTACATAACCCGATCCAAATGCCCCCTTAGTTTAATGCAGTAATGTAATGCTAAATCACGGTATATATTAGTATTATTATGTTTGGTTCAGTTTATAAAATTCAGTAATCTTTTCAGTAAAATATAATACTTTTCAAAATTATTCTTTGTGGTCATATTTAATTTTTTTATTTATTAAATCATAATAAAATATAATTCGTACTTATATATTGAATTAATTATATTAATAAAAAATAAAAATAAAATAGTCAAATATAAAAAAAAAATTATAAAGTAAAAAATTAATTTAAACCATAAATAAATAAATAATCATATTATGTTATCAAATATCATATTACGTTATCCTGTTGATAGGATTCGGAGGGGGGTTTGGTGGGTAAAAAAAGTAATTTTACATAATATATTAGATTACCTGCCATCTGTAATCTAAGATACCTATATAATATTCTTTTAGATAATCTTGGCAATGTTATATTATCAAACAGATTATAGACCGGATGAACCAAACGTAAAAATTCTGACAGGATTATCTATAATCTTGGCAAAATAATCCAAACCAAACACGCCTTTATGCTCATCTTTTGTTTGTCTTGGGACACTAATGTACTAGGTAGGGGCATTTTGTCCAATTGAAGCTTCACCATAAGTTGAAGTAAAAACTAATCATCAAAAATATGTAGAGTCCAGCTATTATACTATTAATAGTACCAAGTTATTAGTGCTATCAAGTTTTCTATTCTTAGATCAATTTTTTTGATCATGTTCACCCGTTAGATTTTACTATTTATCAACCACCTATTAAACCCAAGGGGCCCACTATCATCTCAACCACATATCTTTTAATCCAAAAGTTAAAAATTTAATAGCAACAATGATTTGGTACTATTAATAATATTCCAGCTCATATATATATATATATATATATATATATATATATATATATATATATATATATATATATATATATATATATATATATATATATATAAGAAATGTAATACTAAAAATGCTTATTGCTGATAAGAGTAGAATTTAATTAGACCAATCACTTAAGTTGTAAAACAGTATAGAAATTGAGACAAAAATATATAGAACTTAAACTATAGACCATTTTGAGTCATCTATTTAAATTTTTAAAATTTTAATTTTACTGTTTAATTTTTTGACTATATTTTGACTTCAAAATTTAAGCTGATTATTTATTTTAATATATTTATAGTTGTGAGAATTGCATGATATATATATATATATATATATATATATATATATATATATATATATATATATATATATATATATATATATATATATATATATATATATGAGTAATGCTACATGTACACCCCGAAGGGGTGTACATCATACACCTCCACCATTTTAATGGTGGCGATATTTTTTACGGGTCACATCAAGTGACCCATCATCACACCCCCACCCTTAGATGGGTGGGGTGTATGATGTACACCCCGAAAGGGGTGTACACATAGCATTTTCCTATATATATATATATATATATATATATATATATATATATATATATATATATGCTAACTAAATATGTAAAAATAAACGATATATTCAAAATTTTAAATTAAAGTACGATTGACTGACTTAAATCAAACAAATTGAAGAATTAGATAGTAAAATTAAAGTATTAAAAGATTGGATAGGGGACAAAAAAAATGATATGCAGTTGAGTAAGTTGTGTATGTTCTTATCCGAAATAAATTCTCAAGCTTCTTTTGCTTCTGCAAAGACATTTACAGGTCTACCCTCGTGCTGAAAGACCTAGAGATTGTAGAGATTGCATTTAATCTGGCAGATCTGCAAATAAATGAGAAGCATCTGTCACTTTCACAGAGGAAAGAAAACCCAATTTGTTCCTTTGTTCACATTGCTAGGGATACTAATGAATAGCTCTTCTATGTTTTGGGTCTTTGTATCTCTAAACCAAAAACAGGCCAAAAAAAGAAAATACTATTCTCAACAATAATGCAGGTTCATCGTGCAATATATGATTCGTCGTTCTCCAACAGCTTAAGAATAAGGAGAACATAACGTATCCATGTTCATTATTAGTAGAAACGACGAAATTTCGTTTAACATACTATTCGTTTCATTTAACATACTATTTGTTTCGTTTATTTTTAAAATAAATTTAGTTAGAAATGTAAAGCAATTAGGCTTTGAACTTGGAATATCGAATATCAAACATTAAATTTTTTATCATTTGCACTAGAGACGATCGCACCAAGCCCTTAGTTAGAAATTATGTTGGCCTCAATGGAAACTTAAACGCGCTTTGAAATGGATATATATATATGTTAGTGCAAGAGAAGACATGCCAGATGTTTCTATCCTGACAAGTTAGTTGAACTATAAAAAAAAATTATTATTTTTTAGAATAAAATAGCATGCTACTGTTTGTGAGTGCGTCATTTTATTCTAAAACTAGCGAGACGAGTCTCACATTGTCTGGTATTTGTGAATATGTTTCAATTTGATGTTGACGTCGTGACTTAAAGGAAAGAATAATGTGACACCTCCGGAATTTAAATTAGTCCTATATGTAAATAATATAATAGGACTAAATTTTTTTATCCGACTATAGCATTTTGATGGTATTAAGAGAGTTTAGCGTACTAGAATTAGAGTAGTTCTAGAATGAATAACCTATTGAAAAGTTAGAGCATCACATAAATATGTCTAGAATTTTTAAATTGCAAGATTTTCTAAACATGCTATATTTCAGCCAACCCACTAAATTAAGTTAATATTGTACCTAATTTTATTGAAAAAAGAGAGAATAATATTATTTTAAGCAAACTTAAAATCGTTAAAACTCATTCAATAAATGAGAAATAAAATTTCCGCCACTTTTCATGAAAGAATTATTTCTTCCGTAAATCTTCAACTCTCTAAAATGTACATTTTTTCTTAATTGTACTTTATATGTCGGATCGTTAGCGCTAATCATTAAAACAAAAAGTTCGAGCTGTTAGAAATACGCAACCAATTCACTTAAAGTGTACAAACACAACACCCATGGATCTCAACCGGACTCAACCCATCTGGACGTTAGGTCTATTGTGGACCACAGCCACACTTAACTTATTGGGTTCACCTAACTCAACTTATTAGTCTTCTTGTCCTATTGTCACGAAATAAAAAATTAGACCTATTTTAACTCATATATAAAAATAACCAACACTTCAAACCCTTAAAAAAAAAAAAAAAAAAACACTCTTCTTTTCTAAAATTGTTTTTTCACATATATATATATATACTTTATCTCTACCTATTCATCCCGTGTCATTACCGATTATACACGTAGATATCTATGTGTTATGATTGATTTCTCGTGTTTTCGCTGGATAATGCGTTTCTGCTGAATGTCAAACTACAAGTTGTGACAAGTCAAGGAACTAGAGTATGCCACTGCTGAAGAACAGGATATGCCATCTTAATTAATTAAAAATTAGCTTAACCACACACAAGAGGACAAAATTTTTTTAAAAAAAAATATATAAAATTTATCTAAACTTTGACCAGTTTTAATTCAATTATCCGATCTTTTAAAAGTTTAATTTTAATATCTAATCTTGTAATTAATCTGATATAAACCATTTGATGATATTTTCAGTGCAAATTTTAAAAATTCAAATTAAATAAAATTTAAAATTTAAAAATAAAATTAAAGTATTTAAAGGTGATATGGTTAGACAAATGGTGTCTTTGTTCAGATATGTTGCATTCATTTCTACCCAGGAAAAAAAAAAAAAAAAAAAAAAAAAAAAAAAATGCTGCACACAGCTTTAGAAGCTTCAGAAAACCTGAAATTGGGTACTATATTGTAGAGCAGGGCTCCAGTGTTTCAAATCAATGAATAGTGTGGAAGGGTCACTGAGATCTGTATACGAATCTAACACTGTGCAGAGACATTGCAACTACCTGCAAGCATTTAATGTGATTTTGCTCTCTTAACTGACCCCCTCTGCATTTCTAATAGTATTTAAGGAGAAAAATTGCTTTGAAACATCAAATCAAAAGAACAAATTCAATAGGAACACTACTAAAATATATCTCTGTAGATAGTCTGAAAAATTACTGCTAATATGCTGGCATTTTATTTTATTATATATTAATTAGCGTGTGTATGAATTATTTAGCTCGTCAAAGTGGATGTCTATATCAGGTGCCATGCCAATTTTTTTTTTAACACTACTAAGGTATTTCAATAGATAATCTGCAAAGTTGTTAATGTGTGGCGACATTTTAATATGTTATATATTAATTGACGTGTATATGAACGATTTAGTTATGCCCATATCAAGCGCGATCGATATTTAAAACACGAACCACTGGTTTGTTACTAAGATATCTGAAATTGATTGGCGTGTGTAGGAACGATTTAGTTCGTCAAAGTGGATGTCCATATCGTGAGCCATTGATTTGCTACTACGCATCTATGTTGAGGTATTTTTTAACACTACTAAAATGTTTCTATAGGAAGTTTAACACTACTAAAATGTTTGCATAGAACTTAACTAAACTATAAACTATTTTAATTCAACTGCGTACCCAATCTCTAAAAAATTTTGATTATAATACTCAGTCTTTCAATTTGTTTGATCTATTTCATTTGAAGACTCTTCCGGTGAAAATTTAAGCCAATTGCTCACTTTTAATAAATTTATAATTACATGAATTGCAAAACAAATACTAATAAAGTACATAAAGAAGAATAACAATTTTAAATTTTAAAGTGAAAGAGTCATCAGCTGGTTCAAATTAAATAAATTAAAAGGATAAGTAGCAAAATTAAAATATTTAAAAGTTAGATAGTCAAATCAAAATGGGTTAAAGTTAAAGTAAATTCCATAATTTTAGCCTAAAAATACAAGTAATTTTAGCCTAAAAATACAAGTTATTTCGTATTAGTTAACATAATATCAGAGTAGAAGATAAAGAGTTCAAATTTCGCCAGATTTTTAGTTATTTAATTTTTTTTTCTCTGGGGAGTTTTAGCTTAAGCTTTGGTCGATTTCTATTTCACTGTTGCCCTAAACATGGTCATATACAAATAATTAAGAGGCATCAATGGTTCCATTAAAGGGAGAGATTGTTAGGTCAAGTCTTTTTCTTTCTTGTTTCCAAAAGCCATGAGTGATGATAAGTCAAGGTCGATCATATGCTTAATTAATACAATAATGCAACCATGTGCATGTATTTATCACAAATTTATGATCAGGATAACAAATCGAGCATATAGTTGATGGACCATCCATTTCCATGAGATGTTATGAACAACGCATGTACTAATCCTCATTCCTGTTTGCGTACATGAACATCTTATACGATGGACTAATTTTTTTCTTTTAACTATTTGAAAAAAAATATAGTAATTAAATATGATGTATGTTGATTAATGCACATGCACAGTCTCTTTGTTTATCATTGTTCTTTTTCTTTTCTATCAGAATTCAGGTGAATCCATCCCCTCACTTTAAATTCTTATTATTTGATAGCGGTAAAATAATAACTTAAAAGGTTAAAAAACAAAGTTGATCGTGAAGGGGGACCGGCCGTGGGGTTACCGAGCACACCTCAACCCACACAGCACACGAGCGCGGCGGAAACAGAATCTTTCGTAGATGAAAGTAGGCGAAAACGATTGTAGAAAACAAGCACGAGAATAACAAAAGAAATAAAACAAATAAGGGAATGCAAGGACACGAGAATTACGTGGTTCGGCCAACAATGCGTCAACCTACGTCCACGGGCAAGACCACCTCAATGCGTTATTCGATTAATCCACGGCACAAAAGTACAAGGAGTAAAATTGGATTACAAGAAACTCTCTCACGGAGGCTCTCCACGTTTTTCCTCTCAATTAGGATTTTTCAATGAAGCCCTAAAAAATAAAAGATGAATCGCAAGAGTTAATATAACTCTAAAAACCTAATTCTAATAGAAAACGATCTCCACCGTCCATCCGAGATTTTAAATCACTTCTAGTCGTCGTCCATATCATCTTAAGAATTATCTTTAAGATATTCCTAAATCTTCCCTAATCTTTAGGAACAAGATTGGATCAAATCCATATGGACTCGAAACATGATTTTACATAATCCAACAATTCTCCCACTTAAAAACATGTGCCGAATTTCACAAAATTGAAGATCTTGCCAAAATTCCCACTCTCCTCATGTAGCTCCAAGACCGAGAGAAGTCATACTCCAATTGAACTTCTCTCGAGTTACCGGTTTCGTTAAAATATCCGCTGGATTCGCATCTGTGTGAATTTTCAACAATGAGATAAAACCCTCATCTACCACATCTCTCACAAAGTGATAACGAATATCAATGTGTTTCGTCCGAGAGTGAAACGCCGGATTCTTCGCCAAGTGTATTGCACTTTGACTATCACAATTCACTCCCACCACATCTTGCTTCACTTTTAATTCCCCTAAAAGTCTTTTTAGCCAGATAGCCTCCTTACAAGCATGTGTCATTGCTATGTACTCCGCCTCCGTCGTCGACAAAGCGACTACCGATTGAAACTTCGACTCCCAGCTAATAGCACCACCGCCCATGGAGAAAACATAACCCGTGGTAGACTTTCTTCTGTCTTTATCTCCTGCGAAATCTGCATCCACATATCCGACGCACTCCAAACCCGCAGAACCATAACAGAGTGAGAAATCCGCAGTACCTCTCAAATATCTGAGAATCCACTTCACTGCATTCCAATGTTCACAACCTGGATTCGCCATATACCGACTCACTGCTCCCACTGCTTGAGCAATGTCGGGTCTCGTGCACACCATGGCAAACATAAGGCTCCCTACTGCCGATGAATATGGTACCCGAGCCATGTCGGTCTTTTCTGCTTCCGTACCCGGTGATTGCTCGGCCGACAATTTTAAATGAATAGGAAACGGGGTAGAAACTGGCTTTGCATTCTGCAAGTTGAAGCGCCGCAGAACCTTCTCCACATAACTCTTCTGTGAAAGCCAAACTTTCCTATTCTTTCTCTCCCGTAGTACCTTCATTCCGAGTATTTGATTCACAGTTCCTAAGTCCTTCATATCGAACTCACCGGCTAACTGAGTCTTCAAGATAGATATCTGGCCTTTGTTATTTCCGGCGACCACCATGTCGTCGACATATAATAACAAAATACAGAAGCTCCCGTCATTATAATCGCAGAAATATGCACAATGATCCGCTTCAAGCCTATCAAAACCCAAACTTATAATGAAGGAATCAAATCGCTTGTACCAACACCTTGGCGCCTGTTTCAAGCCGTACAACGATTTGTTCAACCGACAAACCAAATACTCCTTGCCTTTTTTGACAAAGCCTTCCGGTTGCGACATATATATCTCCTCCTCCAGGTCACCATGCAAGAATGCTGTTTTTACATCCATCTGCTCGAGCTCCAAATCCATGACCGCTGCGATCGCCAAAACAACCCGAATAGTGGTAAGACGAACCACCGGTGAGAAGATCTCATCGAAATCGATTCCCGGTTTCTGAGCATATCCCTTCACCACCAATCTTGCCTTGAACCTCTCCACATTCCCATCTGTATCCTTTTTCACCTTAAACACCCACCGACATCCAATCGCGTTCCTTCCCTTCGGCAAATCAACAAGTTCCCAAGTCTTGTTCTTCCGAATTGACTCCATCTCCTCCTCCATCGCGCATTGCCACTTCCCAGCGTCAGTCGACTCACAAGCCTCCTTATACGAAGTCGGCTCATCTTCTTCCGCTAAAGCAACATATGCACTAACATGGTTTGCAGAAGGAATAAATGAAGTAAAATAGTCATTATACCTCGCAGGAGGTCTAATAACTCTACTAGGACGCCCGGAATCCGCTGGCGACTCTACCGGTGAATTTGTATCTTCGGATGATTGCGGAGATTCCAAGTCAGGTTCATCATCAACCACTTCATCATCCTGTTGTGCTTGCTCAACTTGCACCTCATCGCGCGCTTCAAAGAGCTCAATTGGAATCATAGCATCATCATCTTGCTTTTCCTTGGTGCCTTGAAAGGACCCTTCATTGAAGATAACGTCACGACTTATGACTATTTTGTGGGTAGTAGGGTCCCACAATCGATACCCCTTAACACCTTTCGCATAGCCAAAAAATATACACCTCCGAGAGTTCTTATCCAATTTTGACCTTTTCTCCTTCGGTATCCACGCATAAGCATCACATCCAAAGACACGAAGATAGGAGTAATCAACGGACTTGCCGCTCCAGACTTCTTCAAGAATTTCCAAACCAAGTGATTTTGTCGGCGCTCGATTAATCAAATAACAAGCCGTGCTCACGGTTTCCACCCAAAATCTCTTGTCGAGTTTTGAAGTACTCAACATGCTACGGGCCCTCTCCATGAGTGTTCTATTTAACCTCTCCGCTACACCGTTTTGTTGCGGTGTACCTGGTACCGTGAGATGCCGCTTAATTCCATGCTCAATACAAAACTCATCAAATTCTCTTGAACAATACTCCCCTCCGTTATCAGAACGTAGGCACTTAATTTTTAAATCTTTTTCATTCTCCACAAGAGTTTTTGTAATAACCGCGGCTTTATTTGCCTTTCTAGACCTTCTTTTAAAATTCTTGTAAATCCACTTTTCGACTAAGGGGTCCGGGGGTGAATTATTTTTCTTTATCTCTGGGCAGACTGTCGGGGCTCGCGGGTATTTTTAGACAATAAAGCTCGCGAAATGGATTTCGGCGGCGCGATCGGATCTGGATTCTGACCCCGGAATCTCCCAGAATAAATTCCGGAAGTTGGCAGCAGTTCAGGCGACTTACACGTTCTTCGAGGCGGACCGGACCCAGGTTCGCACCCAAACTCATTTCGCCGAGATTGATTTGTATTTTGGGACTTAGGGTTAAGTTTCCGTGTACGGAGGCGGCTAATATTAATACGTATGTGTTGGGTTTAGTTTTGGAGTTTTCCTACCGTTCCTCTCACCCAAACCCTCCTCTTCCCACCGATCGGCGCGAGGCACCGCGGCGGAGCAATCGAGGAACGGGAAGAACACCGCACACCTCCGGAACCGGGCACGCAAGAACGGGATAATCCTCGTCTCTCCCTCCCTCTTCATCGGCGAGTCGGAGGCGCTTTGGTTCGGTGAGTTTTTATTATCTTTTTAGCTAGGGTTTTCTTCCGGATCGTCGCACGGGAAGGGGGGGGGGGGGGGGGGGGGGGAGACGGTTCACCCCGGCCGGCCGCACCACCGCCGTCGCGAGGCACCCTTGCGCGCAGGGCTAGGGCACCGGGCGTGCGGGACTGGCACCCGCGCGGGCCCGGGCGCCGCGCGGGGTCATCCGTGCGTGCGGGTCTGGCACCCGCGCGGGCCTGGGCGCCGCGCGGGGTCGCCCGTGCGTACGGGTCTGGGCGCCCGCGCGGAGCCTGGGCGCCGCGCGGGGTCGCCCGTGCGTGCGGGTCTGGCACCCGCGCGGGCCTGGGCGCCGCGCGGGGTCGCCCGTGCGTGCGGGCTGGGCGCCCGCGCGGAGCCTGGGCGCCGCGCGGGGCCGCCCGTGCGTGCGGGCTGGGCGCCGCGCAGGGCAGCCCGTGCGTGCGGCCTGGGCACCCGTGCTGGACCTGGGCGCCGCCGCTGTCAGGGAGCCGTGCGGGCATCACACCGCACGGAGCCTGATACGCGTGCGGCCAGCGCGGCAGCACGCTCGCCGCCGCCTCGGGTTCCGACTCGGCCGCCGCCGCTGCCGTCGAACCCGGGAGCCCCGTTCCACGACGGGACCCGAATGTCTGTTCTTGACCCTTGTTTTATGTTGTTTAGTCACTGACTTCTCCCCGGTGGACTTTTGTAGTTTTGGGGAGCGCACCGGGACACACGGGGGATAGCGCTTTGTTCATCGCTCGTAGAGGTGGGTCTTTACTCCTAAGTCTCAACATTTAATTCTATCTTGGTGGACGGGGTCATCCTTAAGTGTACTTGGGTTAAACCTAGTAGGGAGGCATCATTTATTCGTTATGGCTTTACGGTACTCGTGATTAGATATACATATTGTTTCATGTCGCTCTCTTGCACGTATAGGAGTATGCTGTGAATATATATATACTGTTTCATTTAGTTATCATGCACGGATATGTATATGTTATTTCATACGTTTTTCATACATTGATATATTTATATGGTTCACGGTTACTATGCTCGGCTGCAGCACGCGCACCCGCGGTTTGGCCACCGCAAAGGGTGTGCTTTTCCGGAAAAGTGGTCCATGACCCGTGTATACCCACAGGACGGCGTGGGGCCTCTTTAGTTGTGGGGCATGTATGCGCCAAGGTGTGAGCGGTGCGACCCGTCGGTTTAGTTGTCCGACGTGGGAGCGGTGCGACCCATTCGGTTTAGTTGTCCGACTTGGGCGCGGTGCGATTTCGTCGGTTTAGTTGTCCGACGGGATCGGGTATTGCAGGTTTACAGGTGTTTGATTCTACTTTTCCCTTGCGGGGGGAGGGGTGCCTGCTCCGGATAGACTACGGTTGGATGTTTCTTTACCTGCTTTATTATTATCATTTTTGTTTAGTCGCTGACTTCCCACTTTGCGACAGGGTCCTACAGGGGGGAGAGTTAGGCGACGGTGAGGCCACGGCTAGAGGTGTTGGGTCTCAGGAGACCGGAACAGTGTTTTACTCCTTACTTTCGCATTCCATTTAATATTTGTAGACTGTGGATGGTTCTCGATACCCTCGTGGGGTCGGTGTGGACGTTGGTACGGTGACATTTGGATTGTCTATTTTTCTTTATATTTCTGTGGGCCGCTTTGGAAAATAAAATAGCAAATAAAAGAACGGATTGCGAAAACTATGATTTCAAAACCCAAGTGTCGTGTGGGCACTGTTTTCAAAAACCCTGAGTTTATGTTGCTTTCAAAAACGGTTTTCAAAATATGGGTGCCGGGTGGGCGCCGTTTCAACAACCGTGGGTTTTATCCTTTCAAACTAATCGGCCGTGAGTTAATTCAGTATATTGTGAATGGTTATACGTTTGGATTGTTGTGATTGAATGTTTACTCGTTATTGGACATTGTACAAACCGCGACGCCGTGCATATACAGGGGAGACTCTGTCCGTTTGTAGAGTGATCCTGTATATGCGGCGGATCTGGGTACGCGCCGGGGAAGAAGGTTTTCAAAAAAAAATACATACCCTTTTGTAATCCGTTTCCGCTAAAATAATCCCCCGGGTCGTGACAGTTTTGAACTTCTTAAAAGTCTCAAACACATCGGACTTTCGCTTTAGAATATACACCCAAGCCTTCCGAGAATAATCATCAATAAAAGAAACAAAGTAAGAACATCCGCCCAACGAAGTATCGGGCGACTCCCAAGTATCCGAATGAATCAACTCGAGATGCTTCTTACTTCTTTGATGTGATAGAAAAAAAGACAACCTTCGTTGCTTCCCGTAGATGCAATCTTCACAAAAAATCTAATGGCGCGGACTTGTAACCTGAAAGAAGTTCACGGTTGGATAATACCTGCAATCCGCGCTCACTCATGTGTCCTAAACGGCGATGCCACACCGTTGAAGACTCCACCTTTGCGCTTGCAACAACCGCTTCTCCCACTTGAGTCTCGCCCACTAATCTATAAAGGCCACCTACTTGCTCTTCTTTCATCAACACCAAACAACCTTGACATACCTTCAAGTGATCTTTCTCGCCGATGAATTTAAACCCTTGTTTGCAAAATTTTCCAAGTGATAGAAGACTTTTTCGAAGTGCAGGAACATGTCGAACATTAGAAACCGTCCGAATAACACCATCAAACATCTTGATCCGAACGTCTCCCACTCCAATCACCGGACATGCCGTGTTGTCACCCAAATAGATAACTCCACAATCCCGTGACTTATAAGAATGAAACCACTCCCTATAGGGAGTCATGTGGAATGACGCCCCCGAATCCAATATCCAATGATAAATAAGCTCGGATCTATCCAATGCGACTAACGCATCTCCGTCTTCTGAACTAGCCGACTTAGCATCTGTTTCGGCTATATTACCTTGAAAATTATTTGAATCGGATTTACCATTAACTCCTTTAACCCGACAATCTTTCTTCACGTGCCCCAACTTTCCACAATTCCAGCACTTTACTTTCTTTTTGCCCTTGGATTTTGATCTCGACTTTTCTCGATCACCATACTCCCTCTCGAAAGGTCTTCCCCGTGCTATCATAGCCTCCCCCGAAGAACTTCCTTGGCTAGACTTCCGCCTCATCTCCTCGGTAAGTAATGATGCAACAACCGACTCCATCTTAAGGGTTTCAATATGGCTCAAGTTCATAATCAAATTATCCCAAGTTTCCGGCATCGAGCAAAGTAAAATACTTGTCTTTTCTTCTTCATCAATTCTCACGTCTAGGGCTGCGAGTTTGCTCACGATAGAGTTGAATGTACTTAGATGTTCTTGTACCGGTGCCCCGTCCTTCATCTTTAGATTGTACAATTGTCGCCGTAAGAAAATTTTGTTTACCAATGACTTTCCTTCATAGAGATTTTTTAATTTATCCCAAATCCCTTTTGCGGTAGTCTCAGTCTCCACATTGAATAACACCGAATCATCCAGTGCCAAATATAGGTTTGCCAAAGCCATCTTGTCCTTCTCTTCAAATTGTTTATCCGTCATCCCTTCCGGCTTATTCTCTATTCCTTGCAGGGCGATCTCACAAGCATCTTTAATCAAAACTGCTTGCATCTTCAGTTTCCACAACGCAAAGTTCGCTCCATCAAATCGAGAAATCTCATACTTTGCCACTGAAACTTTCCCCGCCATCGTTTCACCGTCAACGAACTACGAATAACCAAACGCTCCGATACCAATTGAAGGGGGACCGGCCGTGGGGTTACCGAGCACACCTCAACCCACACAGCACACGAGCGCAGCGAAAACAGAATCTTTCGTAGATGAAAGTAGGCGAAAACGATTGTAGAAAACAAGCACGAGAATAACAAAAGAAATAAAACAAATAAGGGAATGCAAGGACACGAGAATTACGTGGTTCGGCCAACAATGCGTCAACCTACGTCCACGGGCAAGACCACCTCAATGCGTTATTCGATTAATCCACGGCACAAAAGTACAAGGAGTAAAATTGGATTACAAGAAACTCTCTCACGGAGGCTCTCCACGTTTTTCCTCTCAATTAGGATTTTTCAATGAAGCCCTAAAAAATAAAAGATGAATCGCAAGAGTTAATATAACTCTAAAAACCTAATTCTAATAGAAAACGATCTCCACCGTCCATCCGAGATTTTAAATCACTTCTAGTCGTCGTCCATATCATCTTAAGAATTATCTTTAAGATATTCCTAAATCTTCCCTAATCTTTAGGAACAAGATTGGATCAAATCCATATGGACTCGAAACATGATTTTACATAATCCAACAGATCGTATGATTATTATTAGTACCTGATATCTCAAGCTCAAGTACTTAATTCACATTGATTTTTAGCTGAGCTTATTTTCAAAAAAACGAATGAAACAGATAACTTGCTAATAAAAGCTTTTTTCTAGTTTCTAATTATAACCTAGTCTTCTATTTTCTTTCTTTCCTTGTATTGTATCTTAGGAATGCTATTACATCTACCTATGAAGGCTATGCTACCACTCCATGGAAGTTGCATGCTTGGATATCGAACTACTATGAATGCAGATGCGTGAAAATAAAAACGGTTGAACAAAAAAAGATAAATACGAAAAAAACGATCAAACCAAGATTTATATAGTTTAGTAATTACTTACGTTCATGAAAAGAGCGAGGTAGAGAAATATATCTTATGTCTTCTTAATTAGAGAAGACCAATTAAAAAAGTAAAAAAATCTCAGACCAAATCCTTATGTCAGTATCGAAAAATTCAAACCGCTTACCCAATATGTCGAAAACCTTTGCTTTGCTGCCGACCTAGAACCTGACGTTGCATCCAAGATACCTGAAACCTCTTCGTTGCCTCACGAGGTTTATATTGTCGAACAAAATAGATATCAATCTCTTTTTTATTTTTATTTTTTTTATACCATTCTAGTTTTTATATTTTTGTGCATCTATATTGATATGAATATATTGTAAAAATCATAGGAAAAGCTTTTTTTTTTTTTTTTTAGTTTTAATTTTATAGCTGCATCTTGGTGGAGCCATATTTGTAGATAATGATTATTAATAAGATTGAAGAGAGAAAAATAAACAACAAAAAGTCTAATCATAGAAAAAGAATGATGGAAATCAGTGTCATAACTTTATTGGACAAGAGAAGATTACAAAAATCATGACCATGACAACATAAAAACAAACAAAGTGATCATGTGCCATTTTAATTTATATATATATTTTCTCATTTTCATTTTTATTTTATTTTTTCTTCTTACTTGATTTGATTTGAAAATTAAAGAAAAAAAAAACATTAATAAATCGAGGAGTCTCGGGAAACAGCATGGGGACTGGGAATCTGTCTGTTTGGACGAAGCAGAAAAAAATAAAAAGGAAAAAAAACAAGTCCTCTAAACTGATGATACATGTGTAAACCTTATATATATTTTTTATTTAAAAGGTTCATATTAACTTATTCATTTTTAATATTAAAAATTTAAAAATCTCAAATTTTGAATTATAGAATATAGAGTGTACTCTCTCTCTCTCTATATATATATATAGTATTTTTTTTTTTATAAAAATGTGTATATTAAATTTCTGACCAAGTTAAATAAAAATTGATGAATCTGATTCGAGTTTGGTTTATGATTTGATTGTAAGAATTCTTAGTTTCGACGTGATTTAGTAAATTCTCACCGAACGACCTTAAAAATTTATTTATATTGTGGAATACATAAATTTATAATTTATAACTCACATTGTAGTAAAGTAATATATTTTATAAACTACATAATAGTAAAACATAGTATTTTACTAACCTACAATTTGTATTAAGTCATTTTATAATTTGTAAAATTTATTATTTAACTATTCTATTTAGCGACAGATTTTGATGATAAAATAAAAATAAAAACCATATAATAGCCAAATAAAACTTTTAAAATTATATCGTGATGGCAAAACGATAAAACATTAAATTATAGAACGGCTAATTAAAGTTTAACCAAAAATAGAAATAAAAATATATATATAGAGACCCCCTCAGTTATAAAATTGTTTTGAAATAAGATATATTTTTGATAAAACATGCAGGCTCTAGTATCATCGATGTGCTGTTGAACTTATATAGTTTCTTAAATTGCATATAAAAATTAATCAAAATTTTCATAACATGCAATTAAAAAAACAATACTTAATTAAGATCCTAATATTTTAATATTGTAACTAAAAAATTTTAAGTTATATATGCCGACATATTAATTAATCAAAAAGTCTATATAGGAATCGTACTAAATGAAGATAAAGAGTCTAGAAAAAAGTTAATACAATAGCTTTATGTCGAAGTGACACAGAAAAATAAATTAAAATAATAAGTATTATTTAAAATATTATTTTTAATTAAATATCAATAATAATTTATGATAGTAATATTATAGCATACAGGGTGAGAATTTTTTTTTTTTTACTAAATTTGTTAGCAACGAGCGCACAAACTAAACAAAATCAATTGGCGATCACGACAGAAAAGTAAAATCAAAATTGCACGACAGAGAAATTAACACACAGATTTATGTGAAAAATCTTTTGCAGAAAAAAAACCACGGGTGAAAGAGGAGAGGTTTCACTATGTAGAAAAGAGGGAATAGAAGAGTTCTTTTTGATACAATCGCTCGATCTCACTCTAGGGCAAATAGAAAAGAAATTAGAGTTTTTCCTTAGCGGATCGGATCCGTACCGCGGGGGCTCCGCTCCCCGCACCCCTCGTCCGATGTCAGTGGTGGGGGGCTTCGGGCTCGGGCCTAGCGGCCCGAGCCCTTCACTCAGACATCCTCAAAATTTCTTGTCGCACCTCGAAGCCGTCGGCGAACCTGAATCATAATATCGAAGCGATTCTGATTTTGAGTCACATCTAACAAAATTTAAAATAGAAAAATACATTTTGTACATCCTAAAAATGATGTATATCTTACATTTTATTCATTCAAGAATGAGATAAATTTTACTGATCATATCAAAATAATTAATAAATTTTTTTTTATTATTAAATAGATAAGATGCGTATCATACACTTTAAAATAAAATGTATGAGTGACATTACTATTTAAAATATGATGTGGCCACTGGAGAACCACTGATGACCCTTTCTTTTTTTTTTTTTTTTTTTTTTTTTTTTTTTTTTTTTTTTTTGGTCTAATCAACTATAGTTTGATGATTTGATTCCAGTAGTAATTTTCCTGTTTCGTTTCAGCTTCTTCTCGTTTGGTCAAACAAGTCACATCAAATGTACTACAAATAATTGCAAGTAAAAATATAAAATAATAATAAAAAAATAATAAATTTTGATTATAAATAATATTTATTTTAAAAAATAATTATTGTACAATCTAAATAGGAGGTGTATATGTTACATTCTATCATCTGAGGATAGAATAAATTTTACTAGCAATTTCAAAGTAACTAATTGATAAGTCTCCATTCTAAAATAGATGAAGTGTATATCGTATATTTAATTTTGAATGTATTAATAACATTACTTATTTTTAAATTATATATATTATTTTTTTGAATAAATTGTGTTATTAGATAGTTGTTAATAACAAAAGAAAAAAAAAAGTACAAACTTGAGAGTTCATGAGACACTTTGTATGTGTGGGTCGCATTAGATCTCTCAACACAATTTAATCGACAAAAACTCTAAGGCCCCGTTTGGTAACGGGGATAAGGGGGGAATAACCCCCTTATCCCCGTTTCCATACCCAAACGGGGATAGGCATAGATGGAATTCGGATTCCATCTATGCTGGAATAGGGGGTATGGGGATGGGAATTTGAATTCCCATCCCCAGCTGGAATTCACAGGAACCCATTTTTTCACGGGGTTCGAGACAAAACTTTCTGCAGCCTCTCTCTTCTCCCCCAACCTCATCTTCATCCCCTCTTCCGAAGTCGGTTCTTCATCCCCGCTCTCCGATCGCTGATCTCCTCGCGGCCCCCCTCTCCGATCTCCGATCTCCGATCTCCGATCTCCTTCTCCGCAGCCGCGGCCCCCTCTGTGGCACCTTCTCCTTGCCGCGGCACCCTCTGCGGCTACCCCCTCCGATCTCCCTCGCGGCCCCCCTCTCCGATCTCCGATCTCCGATCTCCGATCTCCTTCTCCGCAGCCGCGGCCCCCTCTGTGGCACCTTCTCCTTGCCGTGGCACCCTCTGCGGCTACCCCCTCCGATCTCCCTCGCGGCCCCCCTCTCCGATCTACGATCTCCGATCTCCGATCTCCTTCTCCGCAGCCGCGGCCCCCTCTGTGGCACCTTCTCCTTGCCGCGGCACCCTCTGCGGCTACCCCCTCCGATCTCCCTCGCGGCCCCTCTGCGGCACCTCACCCGCCCCTCTGCGGACCCTCTGTGGCACCTTCTCCGCAGCCGCGGCCCCCTCTGTGGCACCTACTCCTTGCCGCGGCACCCTCTGCGGCTACCCCCTCCGATCTCCCTCGCGGCCCCTCTGCGGCACCTCCGCGGCCCCTCCGCGGCCCCTCCGCGGCCCCTCTGCGGCCCCTCTCCGCGGCGCGCCCCTCTCCGGCCCCTCTCCGCGGCCCCTCTGCGGCCCCTCACCGCACCGCGGCCCCTCTCCTCCGCGCCAACTCCCTCTGCGCCCCTTCTCCGCGGCGCGACCCTCTGCGGCCCCTCTCATCCGCGCCAACTCCCTCTGCGTGCCCCTCTCCGCACCGCGCCCCTCTGCGGCCCCTCACCGCACCGCGGCCCCTCTCCGCACCGCGCCCCTCTGCGGACCCTCTGCGGCCCCTCTCCTCCGCGCCAACTCCCTCTGCGTGCCCCTCTCCGCACCGCGCCCCTCTGCGGCCCCTCACCGCACCGCGGCCCCTCTCCGCACCGCGCCCCTCTGCGGCACCTCACCGCGCCGCGGCCCCTCTGCGGCCCCTCTGCGGCCCCTATCCGCACCGTGACTCTCTGCGGCACCTCACCGCGCCGCGGCCCCTCTGCGGCCTCTCTGCGGCAACCTCTCCGCTGCGTCCCCTCTCCGCGTCGCCACCCCCTCTGCGGCCCCTCTTGCTTCTTAACAGGTTGTGATTCTTTTTCACAAAGGTATGCCCCATATGAGTGCCTTATTCAGTGCTTCGATTCTTCATGTTTTAATGTTGATGGCATAATGTGTGCATGTCATTGCCATAATATGTGCTGGTTCTCATGTTATTGCCAATTTGGTAGATTTGCCTGTGAGGACTGTGTTCCAATGTTGTTGCATTTCATTGCCATAAACTATGGTTGGGCGTTGGTTGTCACCTTGTTGCCAGCATATGTGATGTTTGTGTGTATGATGCCTATTCCATGTTGCCATTTTGTATGACAAGTGTGAGTATGCAGCCTATCCCCTGTAGCTTCAGATATGGACGATGATGATGATTGCCATAGGTATTTGATGGATTGGCATGTATTTACTGCACCCCCATACCAATTGGCAATCAATTGAGTCAAAAAATATTTTATATAAATTATTTAAAAACGGGTGATAGGCATTATACACACGAACAACACATAATTGCAACATGGTGACAACCAGCACACATTATGCCAACAACCTCGCAACAGGGTTTCCACCAGCACAAATCAAACTGGGCATACAAATATTAGCGAAAAATTATCTTTGTTGGACAATTGCGAATATTAATAAGGACGATGATGACGATTGCCACAAGTATCAGATGGACGGCCACTGGCTTATAAAGTCAATGCTACCCCATACTATGTGGCAATCAAGTGAGTCCAATACTTAATTACAATTTTCCTCTATTTCTACTTTATTTATTAGTATCAATGTGCCTTCAAATACATTATATAACTCTTATTCCAGATGCGTCCCTTCAAGAAACACGGTAAGCATCAAGTAAGAAAAAGTGTGGCTTTCGACCCACTTTCTAATTTCGTAGCATCTGAGGAGGGTCCTTCTGGGCAGCGTGCCCAACCTCAGACCCGAACACATAATTGGAGTGATAATATGGACACAATATTCATGTCTTTGCTCACTGAAGAGCATACACTAGGGAATTATGTGAATGGGTCATTCACTACAGTAGCGTGGGTTCGAATCAATGCGGCATTCAATGCTAGGACCAATTTACAACTCAAGAAGGACCAATTAAAAAATCGGCTAAAAGTTTTAAAACGGACATTCACTCTGTATAACTATTTAGCCAACAATAGTGGATGGGGTTGGGATTGTATCCACAATATCCCGACACCTGGTGATCCAACCGACTGGGATGATGTGATAGCGGTATTGACCCTATCTTGTAAATCAAAAAAATTTTTCGACACAATTGTTTCGCGTAATATATGAATAATTGACATTATACATATCTTATTCCTATTCAACAGGGAAATCCATCATATGCAAGATGTCGAGATAGGCCATTTCCGCTATATAAGGATCTAGAATTCTTGACAGAAAAAACCACGGCCACTGGCCGATATGGATTTGCATCCAGTATGCCTGCAGCCCAAACTGTTGAGAGTTCATCCTCATCGTCCCCTGGTGAGGATGATACAAATCTTGGAATAAGAATGCCGGGTTTTAATATCTCACAAAATCCATTTGAAGCAGGTGCTTCTGCAGCCCCTCAATATGCAAATATAGGGGCGACACAAACCTCCGACTACCCATCTTCAACTCGTGACATCCCCAATGTCGGAGGTAGTGCAAGCGGGAGCGGGCATAGCTCAGGAAGCAAACGACCACGCTCTCCACCACCTACAAACCCTCAACCCAAACCTACCGCGTCCTCTAGGGGACGCCGCCGCAAACCAGATGCCAGTATTAGTGTATTATCTGAACTTGTTGATCTAGGCAAGCAAAAACTTGAACTGGCACGTGAAATGTATCAATATGAAAAGGACTGCAAAAGTAGTATTCCAACAATTTCCATTTGCATGAGCCGAGTCTATGCGATGCCAGGCATGACTACAGAAAAAGCACTGTATGTAGGGGAAGCACTCAAAGATCTTAATAATCGTGAACTGTTTATGACAATGAACGACGAGATGGCAATATCGTGGGTTGAGCGTCAAGTGTCAATCCAATCGTCTGTATATAGGCCATTTTTTCCTGGACACTAGTTTTTGTTTTTAATGTGTATGACTTTGTTTGAATGCTGTTAGATTTAATTTTTAATCATCATGTAATATGCTCATAAGACATTTCAATTATGTTTGAATGCTGTTAGATGTACTCTTTAATCATCGACTATATTAACAAGCATGCTTGAATTACTGTTATATTACAACGTCATATGTTGCGCTTGTCAATGTTGAATATATATTGTATTTACAGTATTAATGGGTGATCCGAATCATGGTCATGTGTTTTCCTCCAAAATCAATACCATAATAAGGGAGCTTTTAGATGATGATGACGACTATTGGGATGAGGTATTAGCGATGTTGGTTGAGCAAGGTTACTTTACATCTACCCATACTGTCGACAAGCAACCGTGTCGAACCCGCCCATTCACAGGGCACCAGGTGATATGTGATATATTGAATGGCCATCCTGACCGTGGGTACGACCAGTTTTGTCACGCCCCGGGTGTAAACCAGAACCCGGGCCCATCTACAGATCCGCCGTGCATGCGGCATTTCCCGCATACACGAAGCGTCGGTAACCTGCTCAGAAGTAAGAGATAATAATAAAGGAGCATAAAAATCAGAGCTGAACTAAAACTACTGTATCTCAGACAGAAACTGGAAGTAAATAAGTACAGCTGTAAAATAAATACAAACACCACTCCCAGCTCACCACAAATAAACAACTAGCTGGGAAAAGCCAGACCCAAAAGGAAACATAAAAGTACTGTCTGAGAAAACCAGGTACACCAAAAACTCTAGCTAATATCCCTCGGGTGGCTCGCTATCTAATCCGCAATCCTCTTACCTCGATCAGCTGCTGACGGCCCAGCAACTCCCGCAGAGGACTCTGCAAAACAAGGGGGAAAAAGAACAAAGAAAAGACAATGGGGGTAAGTACTACTATAAAACAGTAGCCTCCCCTAGTGGGTAAAGCCTCAACTCAGACATGCCCACCAGGTCAACCAGAGGCAAAAAGAGAAGAAAAAGGGGAAAAAGCTAAGTATGACAACTGATAAGTGCAATCCCCTAATATGCCTCTACATGTCAAACTCATAAGAATGGAAAGGTATGCATCAGCGTCTAGAAGCCTGCCTAAATAACCCAATCCGACCACCGGTAGGTACTGGTACTGCCTGCTCTGCCTGCCGCAACGGGTATGCCAGCTGATGCATAACACCGAAGCAAAGGAGTCTCAAGGACTCAAAGTCTGTCTGGCTCTGCCTGCCGCAACGGGTATGCCAGCTGATGCATAACACCGAAGCAAAGGAGTCTCAAGGACTCAAAGTCTGTCTGACGCCCACTCCGGAGTGGTACTCGAGGGGAGCGACCCACACGAGTAAAGTAAGTAGCCGAAAGTAATATGATGTAGCTCGACTGGATCGTGACTCCGATCAAGTAGGAAAAACCCTCTACAGAAGATAGCCCGATCCCCCTCACCCAATCTGATGCAATAGTATAACCCGGTTAACCACCCAAAATCCGTGGTTGCCGCAACACCCTGTCATAAAGCCCCAATTTGTCCTAAATTCCCAGCAATCTGACTACACTATCCCTGCCCCCGCTCGAACCCGAGCATGCTATCTCGGAAGTCTACATAATAGGAGAAAGAAATAAAAGCATGGTTTCTCCTAAGTCAAATCCCAGAAGATAGTGTATCAGTAAATAGTGACTCAGCTATGTGACCAGTTTAAGCATGCAATTGTCCCAATACTTTAGTCTATTTCACATGAATAAATATAATACAGCATCGAGTGTCAAACATACTGTCTCAAGTTAATGCTCCCTATAGCAAGGTCATAAATTCGCTAACCTATCACTAAACATGCTGTCCAGGATAAATAACAATTAACCAGAGTAACCAATTTAGAGCAACAAAAGCTAAGGTGACAGTCTCCTTTGAATGATCATCAATTTATAGCCATCAAATACTATCCCGCCCCTAAACCTGCTGTCCAGAATAATTAAGCGACTAAATAAAGTAATCATGCTATCAACATTATCACCAAGGATTAATCATCGATTAATTAGTTTCCTAGTGCATGCAAGGCTACCAACAATAAGCTTAGCATCATTAACATTGGGACACTCTGATGTTCCTAGTGGGCATACCAAAGGAGAGGAGTACAACAACCACCCACCTGAAGTGCTGACTGTCCAAATCCCACAGCTAAAAATACCAGGTAAATCCAAATCTCCTACTCCAATGGGTCCAGCAATACCCGCAACTCTCCTGGGTACAACACAAGGTCCACAGATACACATAAGTTCCCAAAACTGCTTGTACAACCACAAACAATTTCAGTCCCAAAGATGCTTAATTTTCACCTGGTGAAAATGGCCAGAAAATTCCCAGAAAAATATCACAGCGATCTTCGCGTCGATACCTTCGAAACAGCTGCTTGCACGCCCAAATCTGAGTTCGGTAAGCCAAGATATTAATTCGGCAAGGTGGTACACTCAAAAGATTTCAGCACAAAAAGACTGTAGCACTGTACACAGAGAAACAGTGATTTTCACCTCTGATAAAATCTCGGAAAAACCCAAGAAAAATACGAGCGCGTTCCTTACGATCTGTAGATGAAAAAGTTGTATAAGCTCATTTCCGTCCGACACTCGTGCGCAAAGATATTGCCACAACAATCCATTGCTGTCCCAAAATTTCTCACAGAAAAAGAGTCACCAAGTTACCTCGGGATCCGAGCCAAGAAGTCAAAATGGAAATGCGTGATCAAAACGAAAGATGAAGCCCTACCTCTTGTGAATCTGTCGGCGCAAGAATCGTCAAAAACAAATGTCGGGGTAGCCCAGGGGAGTCATCACACTGCCACTGCGACGAAGGAGGTCATCGGAAAGGAAACGTCGCGCCGCGCCGAGAAAATATAAATCTCGAATTACGTGCCGCCGAAAAATCTGAGGATCCACAGGTGAATGCTTCTCTGCTAGGAGAACAAGTCTTCTTCTTACTCCTCTGTGAGAAAGTGGCTAAATGAGGTTCAAAACCTCGAAAGAAAACCTCCCCTAACTTATAAGGAGCAAAACCAAAAAAACAATTCAAATAATACCCTCTGTGTCCCCGTAACAAGGGACAGCCGTGCAACGCCGCCCCTCGGCTGCCACGTGGACACGACTGGCGTCAACGCCAATTCGGCGCCCGCCAATGGGCGGGTGCCACGTGGCCGCGCCGTACAGCCCGCGACAGCGGGGCATGGCGCCCCGCTCGCGCACGCGGCCCGAGGCGCCTGCGCGCGCCTCGGTGCACCCGGTGCCATGAGCCCGCCAATAGCTTGACGACACGTGTCGCTGGGCCGGTCCATACACCGGCCCAGAAACTCCCTGGACCGCGCTTCGCGCACCGGCCAACGGCGCGCCGCCACGCGTCCCCCCGGGGCGGTCCATGCACCCTAGCGCGCTCCCCTGGACCGCGCGCCTGCACCCGGCCAATGCGGATGCGCCACGTGGAACCCCGCCGGTCCACGCCTCCGCGGTGCACCCCACCTTTCCCCAAAGCACTCCGTGGACCCGGCCGCGTGGCACCCTCGCCGGTCCACGGCTCCCCCATGCACCAGAAAACCAATAAAACTTCCGGGTGTCCGTTTTTGGGCATCCGGACTCAGAAATTACCAAATAAATAGCCGTTTTCAAGCGTTTTTCCGCGCTGAATCCAAATCTAACCTCCGATTGGCCTAAAACTTTTTCTAAAATTCGGCAAAAACAGCCGAAGGCCAATCCAGCCAACAAAACACACAGGGTCCATCTCTGGCATCCTTTTGATGCACTATGGGCCCAACACACCATCAACAGGAGTTTTGCACAGTGGATTCACGGGAAAAACTGCATGGGGTTCAGGGGTTCTACAAGTTTCGAATGCGAATAACGACTTTCATCGCACTTCGCGATGAGCTAGTCCAAAAGGGATTGTTACAAAACACACGCCATATGACAATTGAGGAACAGTTGGGAATTTTTATGTTTTGTGTTGGACATGGGGTGGCTAATAGGGTAATCGCTGAAACATTTCAACATTCGGGTGAAACTATCAGTCGACATTTCAACAATGTGCTTCGGGCGATTGTGACGTTGAAAGACGATTACATAACATTTCCGGCGAATAATGTGTCGGTGCATGCCCGGATTAGAGATAATGTCAATTTTCACCCATTCAAGGTATGTATGCTTTTTTATTTTTTAGTTCACTTATTTATATGTCACCAGTGTTCATTATAATAATTGCCTGCATGTTGTTTCATATTTATTGCCAGAATGCAATTGGTGCAATAGATGGGACACATCTTCCGGTGGTTGTCAGCAAGAGCAAGCAACCGAGATTCCGGAATCGCAAAGGATTTACTTCGCAAAACATGATGGCTGCAGTATCCTTTGATCACAACTTTCTATTTGTCTGCACTGGTTGGGAGGGATCTGCAGCTGACATGAGAGTACTCCGATGGGCATGCGAAACTGGAGGATTCACTGTGCCTGAAGGTATATTGTACACAGAATTTTTTATTTTGCATTTCTTTATTGATGGGGAATATAGATTTTAACATTGTAAATGTTGTGTAAAATTTATAGGGAAATATTATTTGGTAGATTCAGGCTATGCAAATACACACAGATTTCTTGCACCATATCGGGGGGAGCGTTACTATATTAGCCAATTTGAGGGAAGCACAGGGGTTCGCACTCATCGAAGTCCGCGCGACCTATATAATCATCGACATGCACAGTTGAAAAATGTGGTGGAGAAAACATTCGGTATTTTAAAAAAACGGTTCAAGATCTTGACTGTTGCAACACCCTTTCCATATAAAGTCCAATGCCAGATTGCGATGGCATGTTGTGTTATACATAATTTTATTTGACGACACTCCGGTGCGGATGCCATATTTAACGATGTGATAGAGGAAGAACCAAATGTAGAATTAGATGTCGAGGAAACGGTTCATAGTGTTGGTACTACTGAGTCAAACAGAGGCGACGCGTTGCGCACATTTATAAAAGACGAGTTATGGAATAATCGCAGTTAGTTATATATTTGATTGCAATGTAAGAAATGTGTAATATATGTGATTGTATGATTACAATGTGATTGTAAAGTTATGTATGAACTGCATTATGTAAAGGACTCTTCTTATATGTGTATTGAACTTAATTATGATTACAATGGGATTGTATGTAAAGGACTTTTTTTTATGTGTATTGAACTGAATTATCATTACAATGGGATTGTATGTAATGGACTTTTCTGATGTGTATTGAACTGAAATATGATTACAATGGGATTGTATGTAAATGAGTTATTATTTTCTGATCTTTATGACCATAATGGACTGAATTGTATGTGATTGAATCTGCTAATTATTAGGTTGGTCCTATAAATGGGGCAATATTAAAAAATTATAAAAATATTTAAAAATATTTAAGAATGATACAAAATTTTTAAAGAAAAAAATTAGAATTTGCTTATCTTTTGATTAATGGCTTTTAAATGATAAACAATCAAACATTTTAAATATTTTAATATATAATTTTCTATAATTTTTAAGTACTTTTATTTATTTATTATATATTTTTAAATATTTTTTACAAATTTAAATAATATTTTAAATTTATTATTAGGTTGATTAATATAATAAATTATTTTATTTATAAATTATATCATAAAGGGCAAAATAGTCAATATACAAATTTATCACTTATCAATTCTTCTTATTCCTCTATACTCAACCAAACACAATTTTTTCCTATTCATCTTATTCTCCTTATTCCTATATAATTTACCAAACATAATTTCCTTTAATCCCGGTATAACTCATAAAACCAACCAAACGCAAATTTACACCAATTCCTGCTAATACCAGAATCTATATCTATCCCCGGTATAACAAAATTTTCCTATTCCCGTTACCAAACGCAGCCTAAATACTCGTAAAAGCTCAGTTACACAGACTTCACATCACTCCTTATACACAAAGTCGTAAAATTTGATCGTATGCGTAGTTGGAAGCTCTTGTGACCAGGGGTGGCAATCCGCTTGCTTTTTGCGAATCAATTCGTGTTTGGCTTGAAATGAGCTCGAGATCGATCGATTTGTTTAATAAATAAACAGAATACGAGCTGAATTTTTTCAGCTCAAAATCTTAACGAGTCGAACACAAGATGGGATCGCTCGTGTTTGGCTCAATATAGCTCGAATGTGAGCTAGAATACTCTTTAATAGTATGGAAATAATATTTATTATCAACTTTTTATCATCAAATATATAGTGTTTACTGAAAGTTGGTAGAATAGTAATAATCAAAGAAAAAGTTGATAGTAAATTCTATTCATATACTATCAATCTTATACTAGCTCAGCACTCTCTCTCTCTCTCTCTCTCTCTCTCTCTCTCTCTCTCTCTCTAATATATATATTAGATCTTATATACTTTCAAAAGTACAAACCAAATTATGCTTATGAATTTTTTATCATTGAATTTACTGTGAGATTTGTGCAATTATAAAGTCAACTAAAGAGAGAGAAAGAGAAAGTACAATTGCACAAATCTCAATGCAAATCCAATGGTAAAAAATTTACAAGCATGCATGATTGGACTTGTGCTTTTAAAAATATATAAGCTCTACTATATATATATATATATATATATATATATATATATATATATATATATATATAGAGAGAGAGAGAGAGAGAGAGAGAGAGAGAGAGAGTGCAATTTATATACTTTCAAAAGCACAAGCCCAACTATCCTTGTGAATTTTGACCATTAGATTTGCATTGAGATCCATGCTATAGTAAAGTCAAGTAAAAAGAGAAAAAAAAAGTATAATAACACAGATCTCAATATAATTAATTTAATGATAAAAATTCACAACATAGTTGGGCTTGTATTTTCGAAAATATATAAGCCCTATACTCTCTCTCTCTATATATAGCACTGCTTATAAGTTTTTCACCGTTGGATTTATCGCTTTAATGAACTTCACCTCTTAGATCATACTATTCCATCAACTACCCATTAAATCTTAGAGGACCACTATTATCACTAGTATATCCTAACCGTCCATCCCTTCATCAAAGGGCCGAAACCTCACAAACATAAATGATTTGGTGATTTTAGAAACATAGGAGCTCAATTCAAATATGGGGTTGAGCTGGAATGATATGAACGGGCTCTATTGCCACACATTTATTTTTTACGATGGAGCTTACAAATCGATGATCGGCACCGTTGAATATGATCTAGATCGACCACTAGAAGTATTTTGAAATCAAATTTTAAATCTTTTCAATATCGTTGACCTAATAATCAAAAAATTGCAAAATTTATAATTTTAATAGTAAATATGAGTTTTTTGTTTGTTTAATAATGTAAAGAAATCTAAATTAATTAAATTTAATTTAATTATAAAATTTTTTAAACTATTTAAAGCAAAATCTATACTCTCGATTTTAATTACTATCGTTATTTTTTTAAGGATATTCATTTTCGGCCGATTATTTTTTGTCATTTTGATGGCCAAGAAAAAAATATCAAAAGAATATAAAATTTAATTTTCAGATAATTTAAATGGTTTAGATCATATTTAACAATACCAATCGTCATTATAGAAGCTCCATCATCGAAAATAAATTGGTGCGTGGCAACGGAACCTGTTTGTTACCGATAGTATTCCCCTATATATATATATATATATATATATATATATATATATATATATATATATATATATATATATATATATATATATATATATATAGAGTTGGGCTGGAATGCTATTGATAGCACCAACCAAACTTTGTCACCCATTTTGTAGCCATTGGATTGCATTGAGATTAGTGCAAGCCTTTTAATTAAAAAGAAAAACTTTTTACTTTTTACTTTTTCTTTTTTCTTTTTCTTTTCTCTTTTTTTTCATTAAGAGCCTACACAGATCTCAATGCGATCCAATGGCTACAAAATGGGTGGTAAAGTTGGGTTGGTGCTATTAATAGCATTCCAGCCCAACTCTCTCTCTCTCTCTCTCTATATATATATATATATATATATATATATATATATATATATATATATATATATATATATATATATATATATATATATATATATATATATATATATATATATAGTCCGGCTACTATGCTTGTACAAGCACCAAGCAATTAGTGCCGGTAAGTGTCGGTATTTTTGTCAGTGATGCTTTTTAAAAATTTTAGAAATATTTAAAAATATCGCTATAGTATAATTTTGTTGTAGTGAACTTATTAGACTCATCCAATTTATCTTATTAATTTTTAAAATTTATTCTCACGAAATAAAATATTAAATCCATTTTAATCAATAAATAACTAGCACTACACACATTTAAAAAAAAAAAGAAGTTATGTTTGAGTATAAAATATTTAATTATTATTAGAAAAAATAATTAATTATTTTATTTAACATTAGGAGTGAAAATTTTAGCTCTGTATCCTACCCAGAAAAAGGTTTTGTATTAAAATATTTAAATATTATTTTCTAGCCGCTTAATTTGTACATAAAAGCTCCTATTTGTATCGAATCATATTTTTCTTAGGCAAGAGCTGCAAAAATATAGTAACGGAACTTGATTTGAACACTCTAATAATTTGAGTACTAAAATGCAAAAAGTTGATGCTTCCGAACTGCATACGACCGGCGCAATAGTTCGAGGACATCGGTGTAATTTATCCTCTTCGACGCATTATCACGCACGTGTGGAAAACGTTACCTTAAGATTCCATACGGGTTATCGGGTAACATATTGTCGAATGCCCGTTAAATCGAATCCGCTTCGTTTGCCCATCCTCGCCCGATACCGATCGAAACCCTCCTCTCCCTTCTCTCTCCTCTCCCGCCCTACCCTCCTCCCCCTCCATAACCACCGCTTAAACCCTACGTCCTCCTCCTAAACCCTACCCCCGCAAAAACCCTAGCGCCCATCTCCACAGCCTCCGAACCCCCGCGCCCAATACTGAGCTCCTCCGCCTCCTCCGCGGTGGCGTCCCCGGCGAGGAGCGCAGCGAGCGCGACCTCCTCCTCCGCGGCGACCGTGGCGGGGAGGGGCCGCGCAGGAGGAAGAGGTCCGGGACGCCGCGGAGGAGGAGGAGGTTACCGCCATCGAATCTTACGATTTTGATGGGAATTTGTGAATGAACGATTGATTTGGTTTTTTTTGTTGATTTTGCGGAGAAATTGGGGAGGAAGAGAGAGGAAGGGGAGGCACGTCGACAACGCGTAATGTTTTTCAGGTTCGTGCTATCTCGTTGCAAGGTAAAATTTTTTTATTTTGAAATTAAATTTAAATTTTAAGATCATTTGCGCAAAATTTATCATGAAATTTGGCCTAGGTTACGGAATTTTCATTTTGTATCAGTTGATGTATTTAAGTTCATCTCTTTATTATTAATATTATATGATGTTTCATGGAAGATGAAATTTTGCAATATGATTGGTACTACTGATTTCGCTTGCTAGTTCGAAACTTTGAATTTAAATTTTGTCATCAAAATGAGTTTTTTATTCCTTAAACATGTTTGTTAACAATACTATATCTAAATTTTAAGTTTTAAACATGTCTTGCTAGTTTATTTCTTTCTCTGTTGTCGCAAACTGGTATCTATCACACAATCTGAAGAATTAAATGGTATTTTTGGCAGACAACCTGGTTTTAGCAGAAGCTGATGTTCAATGCATTGAACCATCAATGGCAACAGATTACAATTTGTGAGCTCACTGAAATTTTTGGGAGCTGAGTGATCAATACGGTATCAATGTTCGACGAAGTGATTCCATCTGTTTTAGGTAACTCTTTAAGTTTTTAATCGATGATGTCGGAAAGTTAAGCAGCCAAACTATTGGAAGCTTTAATGAGTATCAGAAAACAAGAAAATAGAAAACTAGGAGACTAAATCTTGTTCTGTTGTTTGGATAGAATTTTGAGGGAACTGGAGAATAAGAGTGAACAATTCCTGCCAAAGTTCTTTTGCTTTCTTTTCAAAAGAGAAGGAGAGAATAGTAACAACAGTATCAAATCACTCTCTTTTTTTCTTTTTTACAAACAACATATCATTTTTCTATCTTTTTTTTTCTCCTTTTTTTTCCCTGCTGATACCTCATTCTTTTCTTACTTCCAAACAGAGCACAAAACTGTTTTTCCTCCAAAGAAACAAAACCTGATAAAATTACAAGCACTCGACATGAGGAAAACGCATATTCACACCGTTATCCATCAACAGCTTCCAAGCCCTCTTGGTACCATAGCCAGTACCCCGATTACGGCAAAAAAAAAAGGAAAAAGAAATCTGTAGCTCTATGCCATCAAGTGCAGCACCTCTTTGGCTTCCTAGTGTCTTCTATGACGCGAAGAGGAGGATGATGAGGACCCAGCAGAACCGCGTGAGGAAGACTTCTCGTAAGGTGGCTGGAACCCAATGTTCTCCACGGCACCGATGGTATTAAAAAGTCGTTTATTCAGCTCCTCCACCAAGTTCCGGTGCAACAGCTGGCTCCGCACGTCCACCATCGACCGGTTCTTCGTCATTCTCCGCCCATCCACCACCGGCCTTTTGCCTCTGCTGCTAGCGCCCATTTCATGAAAGTGGGGCTCTTGTAGTATGTTGCATTGCTTGCTTAGTTTGGAGGCGAGGGAGGATAATGTCTCTGCCGCTGTATTCCCTTTGAGGTGGAACCTTGTAATCGACTTGTGGCTGCTTGGACCGGGCTGAGTCTGAGCCTCTTTCTGGACCAGGGTTGTGTCAGTGTCTTGTTCGTTGGCCGAGTAGTAGTTTATGGCGGAGTACTTGCCGGAGTGTGTGGAGCTCATGTCGTCATCATCAGGGTGAAGTACAACTACAGAAAAGGTTAATAGAAGAGGTAAATGACTTAATAATCATTATAATCGGGTGCTTCTGTGATATAATAATACTTTATGTAGTTCTGATTGAAGGAAAAGTAGTCTATACCAGAAGAGGGGTATTTTAAGTTTCTGAACTAAATCTTAATTGAAATTATAGTAGTACCCTAACCTATACTAGGGAGTAGCTAATATTCTTTAAGAAAAAAAGAAAGAGAAAAAGAAAGAGTAGCTAAATATTCTGATGCAGAGTGATCTATGGGCGTAAGAAGAAGGTTAATTACCCGGATGCCAGTTTTCTTGATGAGACTTTCTCTGTTTGCAAGGGAAACCTTGATGAGGCCCTATACCAAGTAATGATCCTTGTGAAGAAGAAGGGGAGGACATGTAGTAGAAAGGGTGATTGTTCTCATCTTCATCCTCATCTCCATAGTTGTAGTCCTCAGGTCGGCCACCACCATTCCAACCTGGCACAAGAATGGAGATCTCTTGCGCAATCATCTCTGCGATCTCCGTCGGCTTCCGATCAGTGATCTCCAGTTCCCTTACCATCTCATTAGCCACATCAATAGGTGTGTCACTCATGATGTCAAAGGGAAAATATATGTTCCTCACTTCACCTAAATAGACAAAACATCACCAAATTAGTACATTATGACTTAGAACTTTTGCATTTTGGTGTATATTAGCATGTAACATATGTATAAATTTGCATATTAGTGACTAAATATCACATCATAATCAGCTAAAAGATCAGCAATAGGGTTCTCTTATGTTTTAAATGAATTCAGTGCTCTAGCACTCATTTTATGTAATTTTTCCTATTTAATTTTTATTTTATCTCTCGCTCCTTTATATCCCATAAAGATCATGTACACATCCTGCCGAAGCTCCCAACCTTAATGTTTTTCCCCCCCAAAAAAAAGAGAAACTTGTATGGCAGCTATATTTCATAAGGCAACCTATGTTTTGCACCTTCTTCATCAGCAATTTGTACTTTGAGTATGATGGCATCATCATCCGGATCCATCCTGCCTGTGATTGTCATGTCAGTTCTCTTCCCTGCTGATATAGACTTACAAACCTCCCATATAAGCCCAGGATTGATACTTTCGTCCATAGCGGTACGCTTATTTGCTTGATTTGTCAAGCTCGGCATAGGACCAAAATGGTCATCCGACAATAGAAAAGGATCGAGGAGAATCTCTCGGGCTGACGCCCTTTTCGAGGCAGTCGCTATGCACCGACTGATGAACTGCTTGGCCTCGAGATCTTGAATTCTGTAGTAGGCATCAGGCAACTTACCCTGTACATAAATCGAAAGCAATTCAGAATTTAAGTGATGAAATTTTATAGAAGGATAAGGATGAAGTAATTTAGTGACTTACAGAAGTAACTTTCTTGTAGATTTGTGCAGGGTTCGAGCATTCGCTGTATGGGTACTCAGAAGTAAGCATTTCGAGCATGCACATGCCGAAGGAGTATATGTCCACGAGCTCATTGTAGTCTTCTTCGTAGAGCTCAGGAGCCATGAATTCTGGAGTACCTGCAACAAGGTGATATTAGGTGCTATTACCCATGCCCTTTTAATTGAATAGTTCAACTTTGTATAAGACCATTCATTACTAGTAATGTGCATCATCTATCAATGAGATCAAAACTGAAACAGACTGGTTTCCGAATCTTTTTTTTTATTAGAGTAGAAGGGTAGTTTGAGTTCTTAAAGCAAAAAACAGTTCTATGCTCCAGCAACACTTCTGCAAAAGCTCTAGGCGAGCCAAATAGATGCTTGATTATTATCATAAGCTTAGATAACACAAAATATAATTTATGTGAAGAGGTAGAGAAAAGCAGATGATTAAGCTAAAAGTATAAGGTTTAATTGCCTATAACACTATGTGCAGATTGTGAACCGCGGAGCACCGCCGCGAGTCCGAGATCGCCAATCTTGACCTGCCCGAGATGGCCGTTAATGAAGATGTTATCACATTTTAAATCCCTGTGGATTACTGGAGGGTCGTGAGCATGCAGGTATACGAGCCCATGCAGGATCTGGCGAGCCCAGTTCTTCACGGCTCTGATGTTGACTTGTCGGTACCTTTGTCGATACCTGAATTCCATCATTTTGAATTATTATTGATAGCGAACTTGTTAGCATGTTACATGCTCTATCAGAAAGAAAGAAGAGTAAGGTTTGTTATCTGTTCTTCTATATGAAATAATAACAAGCTCGTCCACATGAAAGTTTTGATAATGTTTAACTCAACATGATCGAGCGAAACATACTCTCGGAGGGTGCCCGAGGTGAACATCTCGGTGATGAAGTTGAAGGTCCGCTTATGGACGTTGATCCATGAGGTATGGAACCTTATAATGGACTCATGGTTGAGAGTGCTGAGGAGATGGACCTCCGAGTACATGCGCTGCAACGCCTCAGGTGTTCGCAGAACGTCGCAGAGCTTCGCTTGGTTCCACGCCACCTCGATTCCGTTGAGCTCGTCGAATGCTCTGAAGCTGCGGAAACCTCAGTTAAGGAACTCATGCTACATAACCACCAGGAGTAATTACCCAATATTAGTGATATATGTTCGTGAAAATTAATTAGAATGAATTTTTCCGAGAGAAGGATACACTGTCTTCATGGCTCCTTTCCCGAGTACTTGATCGAACTGCGAATATATGTAAACAGCATAGTCAATGTTTGGATTACTATGCTTTTATGCATTCTTCTTTTAGGAAATAAATTGTATTGACATTATCATCTCTATAAAGTTTGATCATTGCTCTGTATTATTGACAAGGATTATGTAGGACATTAGTAACTTGGTGTTTTTACAAATGATTTTCAACACAATTTATGTATTCTATCAAATCCAAAATGTACTCTCTTACTGTGTAAAATGTAAAGATAAAAGTTCTCCTTTTTTTTTGGCTCAGTATCCTCCTATTACTATATAGTAAAATTGTTTGTTTGATTTATATAGTGTGGGCATAATGTGTGTTACAACCAACAAGGTCATGGATGAATATTAGTAGATGAACACATGCACCCAAATGGCTCCCACATATCACAATCCATATCTATGTTGTGTACCATTCAAATCTTGGAGCATAAGCTTATGCAAGCCACCTATATCACACCTTGAGGTTTTTTAGTTTCCTTTTTCTAGAAAATATTACTTTACCAACCTCTTAATTTGTCTCTGATTTTTGTGATTGGGAAGTGATATCTACAAAACCATATTTCCAAGAGAGATCATGTTTTTTTGAATCTGAATAGTAAACAAATTTAATAAATTCATTGATGAGTATCAAAATTCAGCTATGGTATTTTCAATTTACTTCATTAAAAGATAACAAGATTTGAAACTCCAAAACAATATGAACCATAATGAAATGTTATAACCACCAAGAACTATATATGGACCATGCATGTCTCTTGGATTCACAATGTCAAATATGTAAAAAATAATAAAAAAACATGAGTTTGTTTACAAGTTTGGCTTCTAATTAACATTTAAATAACAAAATGACTTGAGCTAAGTAGATATATTATATTAATAAATTACACTTGTTATTTACATAGGTTTCTTCTCCTCAAGATGTAAGCCATGTTTTAGAAGATCCTCCCACTTTTACTAAGCTAATAGGGTTGATCACTTAGCTATGATCATATTATTATAGTGATTCGTGTTAGGATCTAGTCCTATTAATTATTAGAATAGTCCCAACCAATATTTTTTTATTCTAAATTTAAACTTATATGATGTTGATATATACGAAACTATAATTAATAACTCAATTATTAGATGATATTAATTAGTATCACCAACATCACACAGGTGACCTCTAAGCCATATAATAACTCCCTAGGAAAATAAGTTACATATATATTACATGCATGAAACAAAAATGTAAAAATAAAGTATCTTATAATTAATTAGAACCTAAAAATTAATATGTAGCACATACAAGAGAACAAAACCAAAACCAATTGGTGAGACGCGCACATCAAATATTGCTTCAACTTTTTGTCCCAAAAGATCCAAAAAAAAGAAAAGAAAAGAAAAGAAAAGAAAAACCACCTACAAACCCACTAAAATGATCCATTTAAATCAAACTATACTGCATATAAAGAAAAGGCTCAATTAAATTGACAAAGTAGAGAGATGCTAAGAACTTACACGCCCATATCGGCTGGTTGGATCGGTCTCGACGTACCCGTTGTCGTCCATACCCCTTCTTGTTGCCTCAAACATGTCGTCGATCGACTTATTCGAAGCTTAGTTATCGCGATCAATGAAAATTTTGAAAAGAAAACTACAAACTGAATATATATATATATATACGTTGAGCTGATAGAGCTCGATGGACGAAGATCGAATGAATTGGTAAGGAGCTCGTGTGCTAGATCCGTGGCTTCCCTTCGTGGTTTTCGTAGGAGAATACGCCGAAGAGGAGCCAGAAGAGCCTCGAGTAGTCGATCCCCAGCATGATCCTCGCCATGTCGAAGACGACAAAGACGGCCCCGCCCTGCGAGAAGTCGAAGAAGCGCCTCCCTATCATTTGATGTAAACTCCGCATACGCATACGTACGTGCGCAAGAGATCGGAATGATCTTTCCAACTCTCCTTTGGTGAGGAGAATTTTTCCTGGTGGTGGGGATAAAAATGTTGTGCGTTTTGGGCCTGTCACGTAAGTGGATATTATGGGAATGAAATGGGAAAGTTTTGGAGGGATATTTGTGCTTGGTGGGGGGCGTTTTGGGAACAATGATGTGGGGATCTAAACTTGAAGAATCTGTGGCTATGCTTTGATAACACCATTTGTGGAAAATAAGGGAAAGGGGGTGGGGGGAATGAGTGAAAAGGTTCCAAAGATGAGTGAAAAGGCTCCTCCTCTTTGGAGATAGTGATTATATGAGAGAGAGAGAGAGCTTTTATAAGAAGAGATCTATTTGTGATGAGATGAGAGAGAGAAGGGGAGGGGGAGGAGAAAATAAAAAGTAGTTGTGACTAGGGAAGAGGGAGATTTTTCAGTGAGCCAAGTGCCTCTTAATATTCGTACATCATAAATTTATTTATACATTTTTTTAATATATTTTGTACTTTTGTTTTTGATCTAACCGCCCATAATATTTAATGCCCTTATTGAGTAGCTTTTTTTTTTTTTCTTTTTTTTTGTCCTTATTCTTATTTAGTAGTTGAATAATTTGGTTTCAATTTAGAAATATTTTAAGAGTAAATTTACTGATGTGAAAGTTGTACTAACAAATTATTCTATTAAAAACGTATGTTATTCTTAAACTCGATGATCTCTATCCATATCCGGAGTATATGCGGGTTACTCACAAATTTGTAGGTATCACTTTAATTTTTTTCATTCAAAAAATTACGTTTAAATTAGGTAAGTACTTGTTAAATTATAGATTTTTTGATTAATCTGTGAATACCTAATTATATATATATAATAATAAGTAAATACTTATTTTGTTTTACCTATCTTTGAGATCCTATTCTTATTTAAATGCTCTATATTATTTATTTTAAACAATAAATTATATTATTATTATAATTTTTAAAATATTATATATATATATATATATATATATATATATATATATATATATATATATATATATATATATATATATATATATATATATATATATATATATATATATATATATATAGTGTTCGAAAAGTATAAGAATAATAAAAAATAATATATTTATACTATCCGAAATAAATAGAGTTTGAATTTTTCTTTTTTCAAAAGTTTTAGATCCATGATTTAGTAGGTAACCTATTTTCCGTTCCAAAATAATTAGTTTTAAAATAATTAATTACTTGAGACCAAATATAGTACACTCCATTTTGCACATTTAATTTGGCTTTTTATTTATCAAAAATTTTAATGTATACAACAAACATTTATTAAGGCCTATGGGAGACCAAGGTTCGAATCGTAGAGTGGTGCACGGGTGTACGGTGCACCAGGTGCAGCGGATAATTTCAACAGAGGAATAGGAGGGGCCACGTGGCATTAGAAACGGAAGGAGAGTGGTGGGAGACGGCACGTTGAGGTGTGGGTACCACCGGATTTTAAAGCGGGGGTTTGTGGTGGAGGTGGTGTCGATACGTGTGACGTGGACTCCCCTTTTCTATTTTATTTTATTTTATTTTATTTTATTTTTATTTATAATCATATTATTTCCATTTAAAAAATAAGTTTATTATTTATTTATAAGTTAAAAATAAATTTAACTTACTGCTTCGTGACAGTAGATTCAGAAAATTAATAAATTGAGTTAGATGAGCCAAATAAGTTGAGTGAAGCTACGGTTCACAATAATCCTAACGGTAAGAGACTCAACAATAGACCTAATATCCAGATTGGTTGAGTCTGATTGTGACATCCCAATAATTCTACATCTGATGGAATTAAAGTTGTAATTGGGTATATAAGAGGCATGGATATTAGTAATAATAATTAGGCTTAAATATTTTGGGCTGAGGTGTGGGCCCACTGAGTTATTATTGCTAATGGGCTAGGTCGTTATATTAATCGAGACCCGAGCTATTTTCAGTAGCTCAAGTTTTTTGGGATTAATGGTTAGCGCCACTAATTCGAGTTTTTAAGATTAATGGTTAGCGTCATCGATCCGACAAAATATACTATATGTATACCTATAGTTTAAAAAACAACTAAGTCTTCTTAAAAAGCTGCAATTAATAGTCACGCGTCACTTATATCTCTATATAAGAATTGCTAGAAATTGTAATCCAAACTTAATTATATAATTAAATATTTTTTATTAATAACGTATTAGTTTTTTATATTATTGTATTTTAGAATTTTAGATACTGAATTATATAATCGGTATCAGCATGAATACCGGTTCCAACAATTAGTATTGGAGCTTTTTCACGCTTCCAACAATTGGTATCAGAGACGTAAAGTACAGAACAAATTCTAATCCAGACGACAACAGATTTGAAAAGAATATAGAATCAATGTACCAGATAAGTACATCAAAGCCAAGAGACTTGTAGCAGATTGACAAGGTGACGTTCAAGTGAAACCGAAGCAAAGAAATTATTTCGAAGAAGTTGGCCTCCGCACAACACACACGAGAAGGTGATTGTGACGCTTAACGAAAAGAGAGCGATGAGAATCCGTGAAAAGATCAAAAAGACTTGTCCAAATAGCCAGTGGGGTTAGGCAAGCAAACCGAAGTACAAAAAAATTGGTGATATCTCGATTAAATAAGGACGTCATCTGAACAAGAAGGTACAAGTTTGAAACTCAGTTTTCAGTTTTTCTAGTTTCGTTATAGATTTAGATTGGTTTATTCAACATGATTTACCAAAGTTCGATGGAACGAACTTTAAACGATGAAAAATCAATATTTTTTAGAATCTCAAGATTTGTGGGATCTAATAGAGAATAAAAATTATGAAAAAAAATTTGGTAAAGAAGAATTTAGAAAGAGAGACAGAAAAATTTTGTCATATATTTTTCAAGTAATGGATTTATCGTTGTTTGAAAATTTTTCAATGACAAAATTAAACAGCATGAGAAACGTGGGAAATTTTAGCAAAAATTAGAGGAGAAGATTTGTAGAAAGAGAATAAAATTCAAGAAGAAGAAAAAATTAAATTCAATGGTTACAAAGAAATTTGGAAAGAAAATTTTGATCAAAATCATGAAGAATATCAAATTTGTGAAGAACATGTTGATGATCAAAACAGTAAGATCCAGACCGACGAGAAGATTCACAATGATGATATAAGTAAATAATTTTTTTGTTATGAAATAATTACTGATTAAGTCAAAAAGATAGTTGACTTTTTTTCTAATGTTAGTGAAGAAATATTCATATGTCATAATGTGGATGAAGAAAAGAAAAAGACAGACAAAAATATAGAATTAAAAATAAAAAGTTTTGGCATGGTGTAAGGCGCACACATTGAAACCAGCGAACCCAAAATATCGAATTCAGATTTTTGAATACAAACGTTGGTATTTAAGAATGATTTGGATAATCAGAACTATAGGTAGTAAAGATTTCGCGCATGGAAGTATCATTGGACATGCATCATACTGTACAACTCGAATACTACAACAACAACAACGACGGATAGCTCAAATACTACGACAACAACAGCGACAGATATTGCAAATTCAAAATGCGCGTTTCACGAAATTTGCAATTCGAAAATGAAGTTTGAATTAAGGGAGGATATTAAAAATAGTAATCCAAACTTAATTTTAAAATTAGTTTGAGATAAAATTTATCCAAATTATATTTAAAAGTTTATTTATAATTATCCAAAATAAAAGTTAGATTTGTGATATGTTATGGTTTGATAGCTATATATATTTAGACGTGGTAATTAGATGATGAGGGCCACAGTAGATATTGTGGCATAAGATAAAAAATGTAGGATGTAATTGAATATTTTTTATTAATAAAATATTAGTTCTTCTTCAATATTTTTTTTTATATATATATTATTGTATTTTAGAATTTTAGATTCTGAATTATATAATCGATATCAGCGTGAATACCGGTTCCAATAATTTGTATCGAAAATTTTTCATGCTTCTAACAAGAATTTTAATTTTTTTTAAGTTTAAAAACTATTTTGACTTTTAATATTAAAAAATATCAAACGAATTACTGAATAGAGATAAATATTAATACGTAACAACATATTGAGAACTTATTCATGAGCTAGGGATAAAAATATTGTAGATTTTTAATATATTTTTTTTGTTTGATAAAAGGGGAATTAAGCTTTTTGGAGCAAGGAGTACAAGGTGTAAAGTTTTTATTCCTACTCAAGCAATGTTTTTTTTTTTTTTTTTTTTTTTTTTTTTTTTTTTTTGAGAGAGAGAGAGAGAGAGTATTTTACTGTTTTTTTTTTTTTTTTTTAAAAACATAAATTTAGTTGATTTTAAACTCGAGATTTCGAATACTAACCACCGAGCCTTTTACAATTTACACTAAAATTAGTTATTAGTCTAACAATGTCCCTTCTTTTTATGTATTTTTATTTTAATTTATCACTTTATAATTTAAAAATTATATCTAATAATTATTTTTATATCGTAAGAATCTACTGTTGATATTACTTTGATACTATTTAATAATATGTCTGGAAAGTAAAACAAAAATAATATCACATAATAATTATGTACTATCTTTTAATTTTAATATTTAAATAATATTTTATTAAATAATACGGTATAATATAAATAATTTTTTAAATTTTATTATTCAAATAATATTTTACTAACCAACACTATAACATAAAATTAGACATTTAACTTAGAAGACTCAAGTGGATATAGATTTTTTTTTTTTACTTTCTATAAAAGATGAGCCTTATCCCTTCAATGTGACATATATATATATATATATATATATATATATATATATATATATATATATATATATATATATATATATATCAACATGTTGAATTTGGGGCACATGTGGGTATTTGGGTTTTGGCTTATTTGGTTACTTAATAATTTTTCATCTTAATGGGGATGGTTGTGTTAATTAATTCGGATTACACCATGACTTTTAGTTTTCTTATTCAAAAATTTAGATTTGTGTTAAACTCATTGAATAAAAAAATCAAAATCAAGGCCTGAATAAACCAATATAATTAACTAGCCTAATTATCCCATTTTGAAACATACCTAAGGGATAGGTTTTGTATTAATTTAAATATATAGGCTTCTATTATTATTATTATTATTATTATTATTATTATTATTATTATTATTATTATTTATTATTGTCATGGGCTCTATCACCCATAAGTTCTTAACTAACCTATTAGTTTTAGAAAGATAAAAAATTAAATATACACGTGCAGGATTCGAAGCCGCTAACATTTAAAATTTTTATAAATAGAATCAGTGTACAAGACAATAATTTTTATAAGTTTGTATTAAATACGAAACTAGACTCGAAGTATGAACCCTAGTTTTTATTATATTAATATCTTAATATTTGATCTTGATCATGCCTAACTTTGATATGGGAATTAAATTATTGTATTTGTATTTCCATTCCACTGAAAAAAAAAAGAAAAAAAAAATTGCTTACTTATTGACAAAAATTAAATGAAAAATGGAACAGTAAAAGAATTTTAGTTTGTGCCAACCCATAATTAAAATAACAAATTAGGCCAAACCATCAGGTTCAAGTGTATGTATTTTATTCAAAAAAAAAAAAAGGAAAAAATTGTTTTATTTGTGTTTCTTCAATACTCTTTAAAATTCAAAAATTGCTCCTTATAATTTTTTTTAAAAAAAGGATGGATTTCTTAACCAAATTGATATATAACTCATACATGCTTGTGTACTTGTGGTAATAACTAAATTAGATAATTATTTTAGAGCACTCACATGACATGTTCATAAGTAAGATCATGAATTTGATCTTTCACATCACTAATAGTTACCATAAATTTTAAAATTTAATATTTACCCTTTGGTGTAATTAAGGGCCAATTACCCAATAATTATGTTAATTCTTTTGTGACCACTTTCTAGATTTAAATTTGCTTGGTATTTTCTTTCTTATTTTTTTAAAAATAAATATTTTATTAATTAATTTTTTTTAAAAAAAAATGAATACTGAGCTCTAATAAATCGTGATTATACCATAGTTAATTATTTATAATATTAAAATAATAAATATAGGATCAGAATACACTACAACAAAATTATATTATATGGACATGTTTTTGTGATAATTTTGTAAAAGTGTTCTATTTATATTACATCTATATATAAAATTAGGTTATAGGGACATATTTTTGGAACATATTATAATAATATGTCGCTATACACCCTAACGACCGAACATATAGCGACACAAATAATAAGTGTCGGTATTTTTATCAACGATATTTTTTTTAGCTTTTAGAAATAATTAATAATTTTCTTATAATAATAAAACATTCACTTTATACAAGAAATAAAGTAAAAAAATTTTACCTCCTTTCTTGGTGGACAAAGACTACATAAAAATGATAGGAACCTAACCCCAAATCATACAACACTTTATGCTTTTAAAAGATGCCCCCACTTAATAAAATTCCTCCCCTAAAATCAACTTTTTCCACAATTAATTTATTATGGAGCCCTTACTAAAGCATTGACCAAAATTATGTATTTTTTGATACCCCACTTTCTTGGTCAAACTTAATAATGATATATAATAGTTTTAAATTTTTATGCAAAATTATACAAACTATAATTTATCATGTTTTGGAGATATCAAGTAGAATAATTGATAAAAGAATAATATCAATAATCTTTATAGTTTATAATATAGAGACATGGGCCATACACCTTTGTTAAGAGTACATAACACAAATAGATAAATAATGTCAAGTGTACTAATAAGAAAAAGGAAAATTAATTAGGAGCAATTTAAACAAACTAAATTAAATTAATTAGGATTGGCCATGCTTATTTCTTCATTTGTTTTCGTTAATAACAATTGTTAATTATATTTCTGAATTGCTCCTTATAGATCATTTTTTTGAATAAAATAGATAACAAAACCACTCTTAAATCCAAGTTACTCCCTTGATGATGGGGTTAAAATATGTTGAATTATAGCGTTAAATATAAAAATATCATTTTTTACTAGTTTAAATTTTTAAAAAATAATATTTATTTCAAATAATTTAACACGATATTAGTATTAAATTAAATTAAATCTGATATTTGGTGTCTAATATCATAAAATTAAATTCTTTTTTTGATGAATATGATCATTAATATCTAAAGAGACTAGGTATAAGAAATTGCAAGTTTTATAGTAATATTGGCAACATCTAGTTTCAAAAATCAATAGTATTGACAATATATATATATATATATATATATAATATATATATATATATATATATATATATATATATATATATATATATATATATATATATATATATATAAAAAGTAGAGTTTATATATTTTTAAAAGTATAAGCTCATTCATATTTGTTAATCTTTTATCATAGGATTTGTATTGGAATCCATGTTATTGTAAAAGCATTTTAAGAGAGAGAGAGAGAAAATACAATTGTACAAATCATAATACAAATTCTATGATAAAAAATTCACAAGTATGAATGTGCTTGTACTTTTAAAAGTATATAAGCTCTACTATATATATATATATATATATATATATATATATATATATATATATATATATATATATATATATATATATATAGAGAGAGAGAGAGAGAGAGAGAGAGAGAGAGAGAGAGAGAGAGATAGCGAGAAAGAGAGAGAGAGAGAGTCCGGCTACTATACTATCGATAGCACCAAACATTTGGTGATATCAAGTTTTCTACTCTTAGATCAATCTCTTTAATCATTTTTACCCGTTAGATTTTACTATTTTTCCAACCATTCATTAAACCCAAGAGACCCACTATCATCTAAACCACATATCTTTTAATTTAAGGATTAAAAACTTAATAGCACAAATAATCTAGTACTATTAATAGTATTCCAGTCTAGCTCTCTCTATATATATATAAACGTTCGACTTCGTATTTATAAGTTATTTCCGATAATAGAGTTTCCAAATTGACGATCCATACCGTTAAATATGATTTACAGCATTTGACACTTTTAGAAACTAAATTTCATAATTTTTCATTATCATTTACCCTACGATTAAAAGATCTCAAAATTGACAATTTTTAACGGTCGGTACAGGATGCTTGCTAGTTTAACGGTGTAAAAGAATCAGAATATGTTGAAATTTTGATAAAAAATTTTATTCACTATTTAGATAGAGATCTATAACTCCGATCTTAAATTAAAAATTCCGATCCTCTATTTTTAGGAAGCCAGATGGATTTTATTTTAATTTCCAAAAATTACAAAAAAATATTCTAGAAGTTTAAAGTACTCTAGAACACATTTAACGGTATACATGATTTGCAAGCTCTATAATCGAAAACAACTTATAAGTACGAAGGGGTCTATACTCATAAGAATATATATAGCAGCCCTACTATATATATATATATATATATATATATATATATATATATATATATATATATATATATATATATATATATATATATATATAAAGAGAGAGAGAGAGAGAGAGAGAGAGAGAGAGAGAGAGAGAGAGAGCGAGGCTCCTATATTACCAATAATAACGGAGTTTTGGTACTATAGTCTTATTTTCAATTTTAGGGTATTCAAATCAATGATCCACATTATTAAACATAATTTAGGATTTATGAAGTTCTTAGAAATAAAATTTTAATTCTTTTCGACATCGTTTACCATTACAACAAAATTATACTATAGCGACACTTTTAATTATTTTTTAAATTTTAAAAAAGTGCTGCTGGCAAAAATACCGGCACTTATTATTAGTGTCGCTATATGTGCAGTCACTAGGATCTATAGCGACACATTTTTGTAATGTGTCCCAAAAATGTATCACTATAATCTAATTTTGGATATAGATGGAATATAGATAGGACTCTTGCACAAAAGTGTCACAAAAATATGTCGCTATAACTTTATTTTATTTTAGTGTACTTGGTCAATAAATTATGTCAAAATGAACGGTAAAAATTAAATAATCTTTAAAATTAAGGATAGGACTTTTGAATTCAAAATTAAGAATGCTGATCTTGATTTAAATAGTTTAAAATATTTTCTATCAAAGTTTGAATAAATTTAAATTTTTCTATACCGTTAAACTACAAATTCGCTATAAAGCATTGAAAATTAATAAATTTGAAATGGTTTGATCATAACGTAAACTATGTCGAAAAAATATAATTTTTTTTTCTAAAAATTTTAAATGTTGGGAAATTCGGTACTCGCCTCGGTACCAGAGTTTGTGAATTCGCAATCCGCTCCGGTACCGCAATCCACTCCGGTACCGCCTAGTGTTGGGATTCCGCAGAAGAAACGTCAAATCAAATTTTTTTACTAAAAACTCGTCCTCTGAACATAACTAGAACCAGCACAACCACAAAAAAGAAGAAAACCAAAACAGAAAAATATGCGGGTGAAATAAAATTCATTAACGAAGAGAAGAATTACACCGACTCATCTTCTGCAATAGAGTAGCTTTAACTCGAGCCCTCATCATGAATCTCTCTCACTCTTCTCTCGTCTTCTATAAATCTAAAAGATTATGGATGTGGCTAAATCCTAATCCCCACCACCTGTGATGATCCGGACTCCCGCAGGAACTGTGCAACATTAAACAGTGACTGTAGGGAGCTTATTCGGTGAAGCAGAGCTTGTAGAATCGAAATTGGACATTTAATATAGACTCTGCGCGAAAATCGGAGCAAATGGAATTTTCCGGGAGCTTCCGGCAAAATTTCGGATGAGAATTTGGCAAAATGGACAGCGGATTTGGACTCAGCGCGCGAAAACGATCGAAATGGTATATTTACTTTATTTTTTCGGCGCAAAATTACTGTTCACGCCGGAACAGTAACTCCGGCCGCCGGAATTACTGTTCCGGCGACCGGCAAGCGGCGGCGGGCGGCGGCGCAGCGGCGGCACAGCGGCAGAGGGCGGCGGCGCAGGCGCGGGCGGGGGGCTCGGGTGCGCGGTCCATGGGCCTGGCGTGCACCCGGAGCACCGAACCCTGCATCTGCCACGTGGCAGCTTCCCATTGGCTGGCCGGCTTCTAGAAGCCCACGGGGACTGTGACACGTGGCAAGATCCTATTGGCTGACATCTTCCGGAAGACCCGGCGCGGGGACCGGGCCCGTGCACCACGTGGACACGTGGCAGCTTCTGAGTGGCCCTTGCACCGGCTGTTCCCTGTTTTGTGGACACGTGGCGCGTTTTGGTTGGCCCGTTTCGGTGTTCCCTGTTCGGATCCGATCCTGTGTGGAGCCCCAGCCCATTATAAATAGCAATCCCCACCCCCTCTCATTCCCACCTCGATTTGCGGGCCTTAGAGTGAGATTCAGGGCATGTGCCCTCTACAAAATTTCTTCCTCTCTCTCTTTTCTCTCTCTCCTCCAAATCTCAGAATTTTTGGAGTTACAGTTAGTGAGTTATCTGCGACGCGGCGCACTGCGACGGTTTTCTTTTTCGACCCATTTCCCGTCGCAGTTCCGTCGAAAATTCCCTGTGGGCTAACCAGGAGGAATTTTTGGATGATTTTTGCGACAGCGCGTTCCTAAGAGGTAAGGCTTCGATTTCCATGTTGATCACTTTGCTCCATTTCGTACTTTTGGCACGATTCCCGAGGCCTCTTTGACCCCCCTTTTTGCTGTGGAAATTTCTGGACAGTGTCAACTTCTCCGATTTTTATCTTGGTGTAGGAGCATCAGATCGAGGCGTTTAAAGAGTCGATTTTGATCTACTCTTCGCGAGGAACGCAACCGTAATTTTTCTGGATTTTTCTGAGCACTATACAGAGGTGAAAAACTCCTCTCTTTTCGTGCTATTTGAAAAACAGCAAAAGCTGTATTTTTATGAATAATATAGTTACACCCTGTGCAATGTGTGTTGTTGTAGGGCACCGTTCTCGGCAGACAGCAGTTCTAGGGGACTGTGGACAGCCAGGAGACTATCTGGGTGTGATTTGAGCTGTTCGAGGTGGGCGGTTGTTGCTTACCTCATTTTTGACAAGCTCACTGGGATTACTGGAACTCCCCTAAAATTCAATTGATAAGAACAATTGGGACAAACTAATATGACAATTGATGAGAACAATTGGGATAAACTAATATGACAAATGATGAGAACCATTGGGACTACTAACAGGACTACTAACAGGACTACTAACAGGACTACTAACAGGACAACTAACAGGACAATTGATGAGAACCGCTGGGACGAACTCTCCTAAAATTTAATATAACCCCACCAATTATATGATGACTTATATTGGGACACTGTGATTGGGACAAAGGCTATAATCTCGCATGCAATAACTTTCATAATAATCAATCTTTTTTATAAATATTTGACACTTTTCTACAGCTTTTAAATAATGGCATGCTTTCTTGCTCATCTAGTTAGCCACTATTTATTGCTACACTATCATCTTGGGAATTATACATGTTTCATTATTGTCCTGTGCATCCAGAGGCTTGTTGCTCAAGTGTGAGCAGGGGTTTGGGATAGTGTAGTCGAGATTGCATTAGATTATGGATTTGTGGGGTATTGCGGTGACCGCGGACAGTAGGCGGTCGACCAGATATTTATCCTTACATCAGATTAGGGATGAGTCTGGTCTATTTTGCATCAGCTGAGGATCGGGTTATCCTAGTGGATGGTTTCCCACTTGTTAAGTACTATGGCATCAGATCGGGGTTTTCTTTAGTGGATAGTTTTTCCCACTTTGATCATAGTCATGATCCAGTCCTGCTGTTTTATGGCACTTCTGATACTTATTACTGAGATATTTTACTCGTGTGGGTCGCTCCCCTCGAGTGCCACTCCGGAGTGTGTTACAGACAGACTTTGAGTCCTTGAGACTCCTATCCCCTATCGGTGTTATGCGTTGACCAGCATACCCAATTTGGCAACCACTATTCCCTATCGGTGTCATGCGTTGGCCAGCATACCCGATTTGGCAAACACTATCCCCTATCGGTGTTATGCATTGGCCAGCATACCCGATTTGGCAAGGCACAGCAGGCAGTACCAGTGACACAAGACTGAGTTATTTCAGGCAGGCATGTTTGGTATTGTTGCATACAGTCATTTCATGCTACATGACATTTAGAGGCATACTAGTGGTGGTTTCCCTTTATTCAGCAGTTCTGTTTACAGCTTTACCACTTATTCCTTTCTGGCCTCTAGTAGTCCTAGTGGGTGCGTCAGAGTTGAGGTTTTGCCCACTAGGGGAGGCTACTGGTTTATCTGGTAGTTCTCACCCCCATTACTGTTTTTCTCTTTCTTCTCCTTTATTTTGCAGAGTCGTCTGCGGGAGCTGCTAGGCCATCGGCAGCTGATCGAGGTAAGGGGATCGCTAAATAGATAGATCTCCTGGGAGACTGAGAGCTGTAGATAGACGTTGTACCCTTCACTCAGACTGTGGTATTCTCCTTTTATTTTGAGTCTGGCTTTCGCCGACTGGTTGTATTATTTTGGTGAGCTGGGAGATTATTGTACATATCACAGTTTATTTTTAGTCCCAGTATGAGATACTATGTGGTTCTTCCACTTCAGCTCTGTATTATGCTCTTTTATTGTTTATATTATATCGGAGCACGTTACCAGCGCTTCGTGTACTCGGGAAATCCCATGTGCACGGCGGATCTGTTGGCGAGCCCGGGTTCCGGGGCGTGACAGATTAAGTTGGTATCAGAGCTTAGAGATAGGTCAGTTGGGACTTAGGAAACCCTAGGCTTTTGACATACCCTAGGATGATAGGGTGCGAGAGACGTGGCAATTTTGCGGAAGTCGTTGTGTTACTTATTTAACTCTTCCAATAAAGGAAGAGGGGTCGACATAGCCTACTTCTGGTAGACTGTTATGTTGGCTGCAGACAACATAAAGTCACAGAAATAGGAGAATGTCTTTGACTTTCGCTAGAATGGGTCGTGTGGGGTTTGGATACTAAGGGTGGTTTCTTGTGGTAGGATGCCTCCGCAACGTAGAATGTTGACGCGTTCGCAGCCTTCTTCCCCTGAGCCCGAGCCGGAAGAGTCCGAGCAGGGCCAGCAGAGTGAGGTGCAGGAGCTGCAGGCTCAGATGGCCCAGATGTCAGAGGCCGTGCGGCGGTCAGGAGGAGGCCATGGGTCGGCTGACGCAGATGTTAGAAACAGAGGGCGCAGCCTGTTGTTGCACCCCTGAGAGTTCTCCCGTACCACCCTCCCCTGCTGTGGCTTCCCCAGTTGGACCGGTGACCACGGCATCCCCTGTTGCTCAGGGAGCAATCCGGCCATTGACTCCTGCGGAGGAGCAGGAGATTGCTGACAAACTTACTCAGTTCTGTAAGCGGGGACCGCCCTGGTTTTTCAGGGCGGAATACCCAGCCGTGGGAGAATCGGGACTTGGCTTTCGTCAATGGAGAAGTTATTCCGGGACTTCTTCATTGACCAGAAGTACAGGGTACATATGGCTGTACACTGCTTAGACGGGGACGCTGATGCATGGTGGCGTCGGGTAGAGCCTCTGGAGTTCCAGATCACTCGACAGCTACCCTGGTCAGAGTTCAAGAAGATGATTCTGGATACGTACTTTTCCACGAGTATGAAGAAAAAGCTGGAAGATGATTTGAAGAATCTTCAGCAAGGCGACCGGACAGCATTGGACTACTTTCAGGAGTTCACGCGGGTTACTCAACTGCGTACCTTACGTCGCCAGGGACGGGACCGCACCAGGTGGAGCTCTTTGAGTTGGCCTGCGCCCAGAAATCTATACTCTGGTGCATGCTCAGAGACTCCAGACCTGGAGGAGGCCAGCAGAGCATGCCCAGTGGGTTGAGAGGGGAGACCACGTCGTCGCCAGACGTGGCGGCCTGGTCGCTCAAGGCGCAGACAGGAAGCGACCAGCGCAGGACGACGGGGGACAGGCCAGTTCTTGGAGGCCGCCACGACCGCCACGGCCTCAGTTTTCCGGCCGTGGGCGTTCTGAGCGGCGAGGGCCTGGGGGATCCCAGAGGGCCCACCGCTCAGCCAGCAAGCAACAGCATTCGCAATCAGCAGAGATCGCAGTCGCGGCAGCAAGGGCCTCGCGACAGAGGCAGCAGGCGAGGCAGCCCCAGGCTACGGTTAGGTGCATTTTCTGTCAGGGACAGCATAACTCTGATGCTTGTGATCTGAGGTTTGGCCGCTGTTATCGGTGTGGACAGTCTGGCCACCTCCAAGCTGCCTGCCCATATGCACCATCGACGGCTCCTTCTTCAGCATCTGCTCCTTCTCCGTCTCAGCAACGGTCGACGGCTCAGCGGCCATATGCTCCAGCAAGCTGGCCATCTTCTTCCCATCCCAGGAGTATCGCCTCCAGCTCAAAGTGGGCGAGTGTATGCTGCACAGGTAGAGGACTCTTCGGCAGCAGATCACGTGGTGGCAGGTATCACCTTACTTTCTGGCATTAGGACTCGTACATTATTTGATACTGGAGCATCGCATTCTTTTATTAGTAAATCATTTGCATCATTACATGGGATAGAGGTAGGACTTTTGCCACGTGCACGAGAGGTTCAGATTCCCGATCACACCTTGCACGTGGAGGAGTGTTGTTGGTCCTGCCCGATGCAAATCGAGTCCTGGATTATGCCAGCTGACCTGTTGGTCCTGAGACAATTGAAGGACTTCGATGTGGTCCTCGGGATGGACTGGCTGGCTCGGTATTTCGCGACTATTGACTGTGCCGCAAGGACGGTCACTTTTAGAGAACCAGGCCAGGAGATGTTGGTATACCGGGGATGTCAGAGTGCTTTCTTTGCCTCTATGGTTTCGACTTCCCGAGCGAGGCAGATGATCCATCGAGGATGTGTAGCCTTTTTGGCTAGTGTTGTTGAGGGGCCTACGGCGGCGCCGGGACTCGGGGATATCCCTATTGCCCGCGAGTTCCCGGATGTTTTTCCCCCTGAGCTACTAGCATGCCGCCAGATAGGGAATTGAGTTTGTGATTGACGTAGTTCCGGGAACTGCGCCAATCTCAAAGGCTCCTTACCGGATGGCACCGGCTGAGTTGCGAGAGCTTAAGGCGCAACTCAGGATTTGATGGACAGGGCTTTATTAGGCCGAGTGTGTCGCCTTGGGGAGCGCCGGTGCTATTCGTGAAAAAGAAGGATGGGTCACTTCGATTGTGTGTGGACTATAGAGAATTAAATAAAGTGACCATCAAGAACAAGTACCCTTTGCCGCGCATCGATGATCTTTTTGATCAGCTGCAAGGGTCTTGTGTCTTCTCTAAGATAGATTTGCAGTCTGGTTACCACCAGTTGAAGGTGAAGGCCGAGGATATTCCGAAAACGGCATTTAGATCACGGTACGGGCATTATGAATTTACAGTTATGCCTTTGGGCTAACTAATGCCCCTGCCGCATTCATGGATTTAATGAACCGGATCTTCCGACTATACTTGGATCGATTCGTAGTAGTATTCATTGATGATATCTTGATTTACTCCCGAAGTGATATTGAGCATGAGGAGCACTTAAGGATCGTGCTGCAACTTCTGCAAGAGAAGAAGTTGTATGCCAAGCTGGCAAAGTGCGAGTTTTGGCTTCGGGAGGTAGTCTTCTTGGGCCATGTGATTTCCGCTGCAGGTGTGGCGGTGGACCCAGCGAAGATTGAGGCAGTCCGTGATTGGCCCCGACCGACGACGGTTTCTGAGGTACGTAGCTTTATGGGTTTAGCTGGGTATTACCGTCGGTTTGTGGAAGGCTTTGCGAAGCTCTCCACACCCCTCACTCGCTTGACGCGTAAGGGAGTGAAGTTTATCTGGAGTGAGGACTGTCAAAAGAGCTTTGAGGAGCTAAAGAATAGACTGATGACCGCTCCTATCCTTTCCCTTCCTGTTATGGGAAAAGGATATGTGATCTACAGCGACGCATCACACAGTGGACTCGGTGTGTGTTGATGCAGGAAGGGAGGGTAATTGCTTATGCATCAAGGCAACTCAAGGATTATGAGAAGAATTACCCTACCCATGACTTGGAGCTCGCTGCCGTGGTTTTTGCACTAAAGCTCTGGCGTCATTATCTATATGGGGAGCATTGTGAAATCTACACCGACACAAGAGCCTAAATACCTGTTCACGCAAAAGGAGCTGAATTTGAGGCAACGTAGGTGGTTAGAGCTATTAAAGGATTATGATGTAGATATTCTCTACCACCCAGGCAAGGCTAATGTGGTCGCTGATGCCTTGAGTAGGGGGCGGTGCAAAGTTTGTCTATGTTATCACAGACCAGGCACCGCTATTAGAGGAATGAGACGACTCGAGATAGAGGTTGTGTCCCCTGGGGTCACTGCTAGACTGACATCTTTAGTCTTGCAGCCCACTCTGCTGGACAGGATCAAAGAGAAACAGAGTGAGGACCCCCACTTGGCCAGGATTAGAGATCATATTCCGAGTGATCAGTCAGGGGACTTTACGATAGATGCCTCGGGAATACTGAGGTACAGGAAACGAGCATGTGTGCCAATAGATGTGGAGATTAGAGAACAGATATTGCGAGAGGCCCATTATACACCTTATACCCTACATCCTGGTGGGACTAAGATGTATAAGGACCTCAAGGCACACTTCTGGTGGAAAGGCATGAAAAGGGATATTGGGAGATTTGTGGCGCAGTGTTTAACTGTCAGCAGGTGAAAGCTGAGCATCGAGTGCCAGCTGGCAAGTTACAAAGTCTCCCAATCCCGAGTGGAAATGGGACCACATTACAATGGACTTTGTGGTCGGACTACCGAGGGCCCAGGGAGGAGCAGACGCTATCTGGGTAGTTGTGATAGACTTACCAAGTCGGCGCACTTTCTGCCCATGCAGACTACGTGGCCACTTGAGCGACTAGCCCAGCTATATCTAGATGAGATAGTTAGATTACATGGAGTACCGCCTCCATTGTATCAGATAGAGACCCGAGGTTTGTTTCACGTTTCTGGATGTTTGCAGACAACCTTGGGAACTCACTTAGGTTCAGTACTGCTTTTCATCCGCAGACGGATGGACAGTCAGAACGGACGATACAAATCCTGGAGGACATGTTGAGGGCTTGCGTCCTGGATTTCGGCGGAGGTGGATTCGGCATTTATCTTTGGCTGAATTCGCGTACAACAATAGCTTTCAAGCGAGCATTCAGATGGCTCCGTTTGAAGCATTGTATGGACGCAAGTGTCGATCACCACTTTATTGGAGTGACGTGGGCGAGAGGGCGACCTTGGGACCAGATGTCTTGATAGAGGCAGAAGAGAAGGTCCGGGTGATTCGAAGCATCTTCAGACCGCCCAAAGCCGACAGAGGAGTTATGCCGATGTTCGGCGACGAGACTTAGATTTCAAGTTGGAGATCATGTATTCCTGAAAGTCTCGCCGTCCAAAGGAATCAGGAGATCGGCATTCGTGGAAACTTAGCCCCGATAATTGGACCCTGAGGTATGGGGCGTATCGGGCCAGTTGCCTACCGACTCGCACTTCCTCCAAGGCTTGCTGGTGTCCATGATGTATTTCATGTTTCTACTTTGAGGAAGTATATCTTCGACCCATCGCACGTCATCGACT
>CM055066.1:2320406-2449730 GCA_029204045.2 Tillandsia leiboldiana
TTAGAGTATTAAAGGATTATGATTGTAATCATCTCGACCACAGGCAAGCTAATGTGGCGCTGAGCCTTGAGTAGGGAGGGCGTGCAAAGTTTGTCATGTAATCACAGACCAAGGCACCGCAGTAGAGGACAAGAGAAGCCGGACTCGAAGATTAGAGGTTGTGTCCCATGGGTCCTGCTAGACTGACATCTTTAGTTTTGCAGCACACTCGGGACAGGATTCAAAGAGAAACGAGTGAGGACCCCCACTTGGCCCAGGATAGAGATCATATTCCGAGTGATTCAGTCAGAGGGACTTTACGATAGATGCTCAGGAATACTGAGGTACAGGAACCCGAGATGTGGTGCAATAGATGTGGAGATAGATTACGAGAAAAGATATTTGCGAGAGGCCCATTATACACCTGTATCAACCGACATCCTGGTGGACTAGATGTATAAGGACACTCAGGCACACTTATGGTGGAAAGCATGAAAAGGGATATTGGGAGATTTGTGGCGCAGTATGGTTGAAAACCTGTCCGCAGGTGATGAAAGTGAGCATCGAGTGCCAGCTGGCAAGTTACAAAGTCTCCCAATCCCCGAGTGGAAATGGGACCACATTACAATGGACTTTGTGGTCGGACTACCGAGGGCCCAAGGAGGAGCAGACGCTATCTGGGTAGTTGTTGATAGACTTACCAAGTCGGCGCACTTTCTGCCCATGCAGACTACGTGGCCACTTGAGCGACTAGCCCAGCTATATCTAGATGAGATAGTTAGATTGCATGGAGTCCCCGCCTCCATTGTATCAGATAGAGACCCGAGGTTTGTTTCACGTTTCTGGATGAGTTTGCAGACAACCTTGGGAACTCAGCTTAGGTTCAGTACTGCTTTTCATCCGCAGACGGATGGACAGTCAGAACGGACGATACAAATCCTGGAGGACATGCTGAGGGCTTGTGTCCTGGATTTCGGCGGAGGGTGGAGTCGGCATTTATCTTTGGCTGAATTCGCGTACAACAATAGCTTTCAAGCGAGCATTCAGATGGCTCCGTTTGAAGCATTGTATGGACGCAAGTGTCGATCACCACTTTATTGGAGTGACGTAGGCGAGAGGCGGACCTTGGGACCAGATGTCTTGATAGAGGCAGAAGAGAAGGTCCGGGTAATTCGAAAGCATCTTCAGACCGCCCAAAGCCGACAGAGGAGTTATGCCGATGTTCGGCGACGAGACCTAGAATTTCAAGTTGGAGATCATGTATTCCTGAAAGTCTCGCCGTCCAAAGGAATCAGGAGATTCGGCATTCGTGGAAAGCTTAGCCCCCGATACATTGGACCCTTTGAGGTATTGGGGCGTATCGGGCCAGTTGCCTACCGACTCGCACTTCCTCCAAGGCTTGCTGGTGTCCATGATGTATTTCATGTTTCTACTTTGAGAAAGTATATCTTCGACCCGTCGCACGTCATCGACTTCACACCGCTTGAGATCAGCGAGGATTTGAGGTATGAGGAGCGCCCACTGCGAATTCTGGATCGAGAGGTGAAAGAATTGCGCAATCGGGCCATTCCCTATATGAAGATCCAATGGGGCAATCATGACGAGCGCGAGGCTACATGGGAGCTCGAGTCGGAGATGAGGGATGCTCACCCCTACTTATTCGAGACATCGGATTGAGGATTATTGTTTAGTCTCGTTTCGAGGACGAAACTCTTTTTAGTGGGGGAGGATGTGATGATCCGGACTCCCGCAGGAACTGTGCAACATTAAACAGTGACTGTAGGGAGCTTATTCGGTGAAGCAGAGCTTGTAGAATCGAAATTGGACATTTAATATAGACTCTGCGCAAAAATCGGAGCAAATGGAATTTTCCGGGAGCTTCCGGCAAAATTTCGGATGAGAATTTGGCAAAATGGACAGCGGATTTGGACTCAGCGCACGAAAACGATCGAAATGGTATATTTACTTTATTTTTTCGGCGCAAAATTACTGTTCACGCCGGAACAGTAACTCCGGCCGCCGGAATTACTGTTCCGGCGACCGGCAAGCGGCGGCGGGCGGCGGCGCACGGCGGCGGGCGGCGGCGCAGCGACGGCACAGCGGCAGAGGGCGGCGGCGCAGGCGCGGGCGGGGGGCTCGGGTGCGCGGTCCATGGGCCTGGCGTGCACCCGGAGCACCGAACCCTGCATCTGCCACGTGGCAGCTTCCCATTGGCTGGCCGGCTTCTAGAAGCCCACGGGGACTGTGACACGTGGCAAGATCCTATTGGCTGACATCTTCCGGAAGACCCGGCGCGGGGACCGGGCCCGTGCACCACGTGGACACGTGGCAGCTTCTGAGTGGCCCTTGCACCGGCTGTTCCCTGTTTTGTGGACACGTGGCGCGTTTTGGTTGGCCCGTTTCGGTGTTCCCTGTTCGGATCCGATCCTGTGTGGAGCCCCAGCCCATTATAAATAGCAATCCCCACCCCCTCTCATTCCCACCTCGATTTGCGGGCCTTAGAGTGAGATTCAGGGCATGTGCCCTCTACGAAATTTCTTCCTCTCTCTCTCTTCTCTCTCTCCTCCAAATCTCAGAATTTTTGGAGTTAAAGTTAGTGAGTTATCTGCGACGCGGCGCACTGCGACGGTTTTCTTTTTCGACCCATTTCCCGTCGCAGTTCCGTCGAAAATTCCCTGTGGGCTAACCAGGAGGAATTTTTGGATGATTTTTGCGACAGCGCGTTCCTAAGAGGTAAGGCTTCGATTTCCGTGTTGATCACTTTGCTCCATTTCGTACTTTTGGCACGATTCCCGAGGCCTCTTTGACCCCCCTTTTTGCTGTGGAAATTTCTGGACAGTGTCAACTTCTCCGATTTTTATCTTGGCGTAGGAGCATCAGATCGAGGCGTTTAAAGAGTCGATTTTGATCTACTCTTCGCGAGGAACGCAACCGTAATTTTTCTGGATTTTTCTGATCACTATACAGAGGTGAAAAACTCCTCTCTTTTCGTGCTATTTGAAAAACAGCAAAAGCTGTATTTTTATGAATAATATAGTTACACCCTGTGCAATGTGTGTTGCTGTAGGGCACCGTTCTCGGCAGACAGCAGTTCTAGGGGACTGTGGACAGCCAGGAGACTATCTGGGTGTGATTTGAGCTGTTCGAGGTGGGCGGTTGTTGCTTACCTCATTTTTGACAAGCTCACTGGGATTACTGGAACTCCCCTAAAATTCAATTGATAAGAACAATTGGGACAAACTAATATGACAATTGATGAGAACAATTGGGATAAACTAATATGACAAATGATGAGAACCATTGGGACTACTAACAGGACTACTAACAGGACTACTAACAGGACTACTAACAGGACAACTAACAGGACAATTGATGAGAACCGCTGGGACGAACTCTCCTAAAATTTAATATAACCCCACCAATTATATGATGACTTATATTGGGACACTGTGATTGGGACAAAGGCTATAATCTCGCATGCAATAACTTTCATAACAATCAATCTTTTTATAAATATTTGACACTTTTCTACAGCTTTTAAATAATGGCATGCTTTCTTGCTCATCTAGTTAGCCACTATTTATTGCTACACTATCATCTTGGGAATTATACATGTTTCATTATTGTCCTGTGCATCCAGAGGCTTGTTGCTCAAGTGTGAGCAGGGGTTTGGGATAGTGTAGTCGAGATTGCATTAGATTATAGATTTGTGGGGTATTGCGGTGACCGCGGACAGTAGGCGGTCGACCAGATATTTATCCTTACATCAGATTAGGGATGAGTCTGGTCTATTTTGCATCAGCTGAGGATCGGGTTATCCTAGTGGATGGTTTCCCACTTGTTAAGTACTATGGCATCAGATCGAGGTTTTCTTTAGTGGATAGTTTTTCCCACTTTGATCATAGTCATGATCCAGTCCTGCTGTTTTATGGCACTTCTGATACTTATTACTGAGATATTTTACTCGTGTGGGTCGCTCCCCTCGAGTGCCACTCCGGAGTGTGTTACAGACAGACTTTGAGTCCTTGAGACTCCTATCCCCTATCGGTGTTATGCGTTGACCAGCATACCCAATTTGGCAACCACTATTCCCTATCGGTGTCATGCGTTGGCCAGCATACCCGATTTGGCAAACACTATCCCCTATCGGTGTTATGCATTGGCCAGCATACCCGATTTGGCAAGGCACAGCAGGCAGTACCAGTGACACAAGACTGAGTTATTTCAGGCAGGCATGTTTGGTATTGTTGCATACAGTCATTTCATGCTACATGACATTTAGAGGCATACTAGTGGTGGTTTCCCTTTATTCAGCAGTTCTGTTTACAGCTTTACCACTTATTCCTTTCTGGCCTCTAGTAGTCCTAGTGGGTGCGTCAGAGTTGAGGTTTTGCCCACTAGGGGAGGCTACTGGTTTATCTGGTAGTTCTCACCCCCATTACTGTTTTTCTCTTTCTTTTCCTTTATTTTGCAGAGTCGTCTGCGGGAGCTGCTAGGCCATCGGCAGCTGATCGAGGTAAGGGGATCGCTGAATAGATAGATCTCCTGGGAGACTGAGAGCTGTAGATAGACGTTGTACCCTTCACTCAGACTGTGGTATTCTCCTTTTATTTTGAGTCTGGCTTTCGCCGACTGGTTGTATTATTTTGGTGAGCTGGGAGATTATTGTACATATCACAGTTTATTTTTAGTCCCAGTATGAGATACTATGTGGTTCTTCCACTTCAGCTCTGTATTATGCTCTTTTATTGTTTATATTATATCGGAGCACGTTACCAGCGCTTCGTGTACTCGGGAAATCCCATGTGCACGGCGGATCTGTTGGCGAGCCCGGGTTCCGGGGCGTGACACCACCTCTATGGGTGTGACCACAACCATTGGTGTAACCACCACTATATAGGTGTGACTAAATTCCAGCCCACACCACCTTCATAAATGTTACCATCACCGTGGGTATGGATACCATTGTCAAATATAGCACCTATACTATAGTTATAGCTTACATCAAAAGCTATCTAAATCCTAATATGAATAGATTTTTATTATAGTTAATATTTAAATCTTAACAAACTTATCTATTTAAGATTTAAATATTAATTTTAATCCAACTAGGATTCAACTACAAATCTAATGAAATCCTAACAATCTCTACCTTAATTTGATTTGTAGTCTTCAATCGCTACATCGAGCTCTCCTCCGCTCCACCTTGAGCGACCGCACCTCTGCGAACTTTTGGAACCCAAATTGACTTTGTTTCGGTTCTGACTGTGCTCCCGTTCAGAACGTACAAGTTTCCGAGCTTGTTTGCCACGCAAACGACCCGATCTCGTTTTTGGATCATCATAGCTCCACCTGAAGCTAAAAATCGCATACCTTCAAGTCCAACATGCCCAGCGAGATCAAATTGTGATCGCCTCCCGTGATGATCAGTAATCCAGTATTCTGACGTCGATCTCTCATGAGGATTGTAACCTTTGGCTCTGATACCAATTATTAGAAAATTCGGTACTCCCTCCGGTACCAGATTCTGTGAATCCGCAATCCGCTTCAACACGCAATCCACTCCGGTACTGCCTAGTGTTGGGATTTCGCAGCGGAAACATCAAATCGGATTTTTTTACCAAAAATTCATCCTCTCAACATAATTGGAATCAGCACAACTACAAAGAAAAGAAAACCAAAACAGAAAAATATGCGGGTGAAATAAGATTCATTAACTAAGAGAAAAATTACACCGACTTATCTTCTGTAATAAAGTAGCTTCAACCCAAGTCATCATCCTGAATCTCTCTCATCCTTCTCTCGTCTTCTATAAATCTAGAAGATTATGGGTGTGGCTAAATCCTAGCCCCCACCACCTCCATGGGTGTGACCACCACTATATGGGTGTGGCTAAATTTTAATCCCCACCACCTCCATAGGTGTTACCATCACCGTCAAATATAGCACCTATGCTATATTTATAGCTTACATCAAAACTATCTAAATCTTAATCTAAATAGATTTTTATTATAATTAATATTTAAATCTTAACAAACTTATCTTTTTAAGATTTAAATATTAATCTTAATCCAACTAGAATTCAACTACAAATCTAATCAAATCCTAACATTAAATATCTTAAATTATTTTAAATAGGGTGGATTGTTGATCTGAACCCCCTAAGATCGAAAACGAAACTTTAGTATCGAAGCTCCAGTACTATCAATAGTATAGAAGCATTACTCTTTCTCTTTCTTCCCCCTCTCTCTCTCTCTCTCTCTCTCTCTCTCTCTCTCTCTCTCTATATATATATATATATATATATATATATATATATATATATATATATATATATATATATATATATATATATATATATATAGGAAAATGCTACTTGTACACCCCATTTGGGGGTGTACATCGCACACAGGGACGAAGCTATATTAAGGCCCAAAGTGGCCATGGCCCCCCTCAACTTTTTAATATTGCTTAATAGTCTTGAGTATCAATTTAACTCTTTTTCTTTTTTAGATAGTCTTGGCCCCCCCTCAACTTTTTAATATTTGGTTAATAACTTTTTGTTCTAATATAATTTTTTTTTCTTCTTCTTTGTATGCATTTTAAATAGGTAAAATATATTAAAAGTCTCATACTTATAAGGTATTTTAAAATACATCTCTTAAATCTAAATTTTTTGTTTTATATTTTTTTAAAATTTCTAGCTGGTAAGCTATTTTATTTAACAAAATAAAATATTATATTAAATTTAATAGCTCTTTGATCTACATTAAATTTTATAATTTTATTTATTAAAAATACTAAGAATTTGAACACTAACTGAATTACTATTAGATTTAGTAAAATTTATAATTATTTGAATATAATAATATAAATAAAATAATTAAAAATTAAACGTATGTAAATTAAAAATTAATTTTAATATTTTTACATTAATTATTAAATTAATAATTTTTATTAAAAAAAATTGATTAGATAAAATTATATTTATGTGCTAAAATTTTTATTTGAATATATTTTGGCCCCCCTCAAGATTAAATTCTGGCTTCGTCCCTGATCGCACACCCCACCCATCCAATGGGTGGGGTGTGGTGAGGGGTCACTTCACAATTTGTGAAGTGACCCCCCCACCCTTAGATGGGTGGGTGTAAGATGTACACCCCCTTTGGGGGTGTACATGTAGCGTTGCTCATATATATATATATATATATGGAGAGAGAGAGAAAAAAAGCGAGTTTAGCTATTATGCTTGCACAAGTCAAGCAATTAGTGCTTATAAATTTTTTACCATTAGATCTACCTCTTTGACTAATTTCATTATCATTCTATTCAACAAATCTTTTACTAATAACCCAAGAGCTCCGCTATTATCTTAACCACAAATCTTTTTTATTCAATAGCTAAAAATCTACCATCACCAATGAGTTGATACTTTTAAAAATATAAAAACTCAATTATGTATATATATATATATACAAGAAAAATATTAGAAGCATTTAATATTTGATTTATATGAAAAGATATATTCAAAGTCTATATATGATTCAATAGCTTTTACATGCTACAAATACCTCAAGAGTATTTTTGAATTAACTTGTATTAGATCAATCTTCAGGATAAAACTGAAATCGATCGACGTCCCTTCAAAAAGCACTTTCTTAACTTTAAAGAGGTCGTTCGTAACCACCATTAATTTCTATCCGGTACGTATTTTATCATCCCTCCTAGTACTTCTTTTAGTCAATGTAAGTAGCATGCATGGCCACTAGATTTTCGCCATACTAATGTGTGAACCAGCATAAATTTCTGATTATTATTTTGTCGTCGCTTTCATTACTTCTCCGGGCGATGCACGACGCACGTAGCACAGCAGGTTTGCCAGATTTCGACCGTACGTACACTTCAACACATTAGTACAGAACATATTCGCTAAATAAATTAATAAGGCTAAATTACAAAAAAAAAAAAAAAAAAAAAAAAAAAAAAAAAAAATCTGTTTAAATTTTGCTTCTTATTATTTTTTTTTTATGATTTTTAAAAATTTATATTTTATCATTTTCTAATTATTGCTTATTTTCTGTCATCATCGTTTTGTAAGTGATTCTGTAATTTTATGACCATATTTAATATATTATATTGCAGTATTATCGTCACAGTCATTAAAGGTGGGCCTTGCTCATCAATAATATCAACCCTTCAACTACTTATAAAACGATGATGGTAGAAAGATAAGTACATAATTCCGTAATTAGGATGGGTAAAGTATAAGTTTTTAAAAATCGAAAGAAAAAAATGAAAAAGCGAGATTTTAAATAAAGATTTTCTGTAAGGAAAATACTATTTGTACATCCCAAATAGGATATACGATATACACCCCATTTATCTCCAGATGGGATGAATTTTATCGGTTATTTCGAAATAACCAGTGAATAAATTTCAATCCTAGAATAGATAGGGTGTATATCATACACTCATTTATAAGTGTATTATCGTGGGATAAATTTTATCGATCACTTTGAAATGAACAGCGCATAAATTTTAACCCTAAATTTTATTCTAGTTTTGAGATTTTTATACTAAAATTTTAGACCCGTGATGCGAGATATATAACATACACCAGTCCTGACAATAATTTCTCTTTGACATGCATTCACTTTTGTTGCATGTTTTTTTTTTTTTTTTTTTTTTTTTTTTTTTTTTTTTTTTTTTTTTTTTTTTTTCAATTGATTGAGAGTGAGAACAACTGTTTTAAAATTAATTAAAATTTAAAATTAATTAAAATTTAAAATTAATTAAAAATATAAATTAATTAAAATTTTAAATTTTAAATACCAATTAATTATTAAATTTTTAGCCAATTGCAGTTTTGGCGCATGCAATTATTGAGTGGAAAGGGAAATGATTTAGGCGCGGTGAGTGGGGCCCATGCCTTATCAATAATAGTACCTTCGTGGGCCCCACAAGACCGTGGGCCCAGTTTTGGGCATTAGAAGATCTTCGATTAAGAAAGCCTGATCCGTTTGATCCCGATATGCCACACATTATTTTTATTTATTTTTTTATTTTTTTATTTATGTATTAAGAAAAATATAGATTTTTACTTCAGAATTGGCCAAGTCTTGTTTTTTTTTTTATTAATTTATTTAAGTGCCGAAATGTAAATTTAAATAATATTGTCAATTTTCGTTGCAAAAGAACTTGAAAAATTCGTGATCAGAATATATATACTACTACATTCGAATAATCGATCACTCTTAAAGAGAAAAACAATACGTTAATTGTATTTTGAAATTTAAAAAGTCGCACATAATTTTTTTTAATTATTTTTTCCTATCAACTATTAAGCTCTGAATTATTTTTTAATTATTATTGTTAATGATTACTAATCATATGAAAACCAAACAATTCAAGAGCCTTTTTTTTTATTTTTTTTTCTTCTGAACACTCAAAAATAATAATAAAATTCAGGAAGGAGACCCATAAAAGTAATTATAAACTTTACGAAATTTATTTTAACTTTTTATATTCTAATATTTATCATTTTTTTTTTCCCTCTAAAGCTTGGCAAATAGATAAAATTATTTATCGAATTAAAAGGTGGTTGATTCCTCAAAATATTATGAAAATATTTTTTTCCATAATTTTTATTTTTCACGTAAAAAAAATTAAAAAACAAAAAAGATATTTTTTCCATTAAATCTGAAAAAAAAAATGAAAATTAAATAGACAGAAACTACTTTTTTAGCCGGAATTCTTTTTTTTTAGAATATTTTTCTTTTAAGGAATCAAACATCCCCTTTCTCTTACTCTCCCTATCTCTCTCTCTCTCTCTCTCTCTCTCTCTCTCTCTCTCTAATAATACGATTAAAAAATGTGATTCAACTAATAATTCTCTATTATTTAATCATCATGCTCAACTCTTTAATTTATTAAATAGTCAAAATATCTTCAAATAGATTCTTTTTTTTCTCTCCAATAATACGATTAAAAAATATGATTCAACTAATAATTCCCTATTATTTAATCATCATGCTCAACTCTTTAATTTATTAAATAGTCAAAATATCTTCAAATAGATTCTTTTTAAAAAAAAAAAAAAAATCAAATCATACAATAATGCTCCGTAGCTAGTTCTTAACTAATAAAAAATATGATAAATTTCGGCGAGCGCGAATAACTTGTATTTAAGAAATGTATTTTGATAGATTAAACACGAAACTTTGATTTCAGATTCACACCTAATTATTCAAGTTTATTCCGATTATTTATTTTCTCAATATATAATCCTTTCCACTCTTATTTCTCTCTTAATTAATTTTGCAAAAAAAAAAAAAAAAGTTTAAAAGGGATGCAAATATAGGAAAATTTTACTAGCTCAATACGCACTGGTAAAACTAAAATTAGAAGAAGCATTTTAGTGTGTTTTAAATGTTAATTAAGAAGAGTTGGTGATTAAATCACCGACGATAATTTTAAATAACTAAAAATTAGGCTTTAATTAATTTTTTCATCCCTATTAATAATAAAAATAGCTTCATTCTACATCTACAATAATCCATTAAGATATTACATATCTTGAACCTCTCTACCCCAAATATTCTAATATCATTATTGCTAATATTTTAATGAAGTTTCTCCAAGTACTTAAACAATACATTTGAAACTATTTATTAATTACAAGTGGAGTTCTCTTGAGTCATTTACTAATACCTTTTGATAGATAAAAAATGAATAAACAATTCTAAGATGATATTTTATATAGCTAATCATGGCTATTAAAATACAAATGATCAAACTAGGTCTTAACCATAATAAAAAAAATATGCAACTAAGGTTGGATGGAGAGGTAATATAAATTGATGGATAGAATATTTTTTTCCTTTTTTTTTCTATCTTAATTTTTTTTGGCCTATAGAGATATTACTTAATTTAAGTCAAATGCAATGCCAAAAGGAAGGAGAAAGATGGGTATTAAACTTACTTGTGGAACACATAGTTAGGAATAGGATTAGACCAAGAAGGGCCATGGATTATATGTAATTTCGACTTGATATAAGTTTAACTACGGGTAATAATATTATTATTTAGTTTATTTCTGTGTTGTTTTTCTACCATAATTAATTTTTTAGATCGTAAGAAACTGATATACTAAATCGACAGAGAAATACTATTTGTACGCCTAAAAGTCGAGTGTAAATCTTATACTTGATTCATCCTAAACTTTTGGATCGATGGGAAGAGTATAAGATTTGCACCAAACTTTTTTAGGTGCAGAGATAAGTATTAAAGCTAGAACAATACTATCTGTATCCTTAAAAAATAAGTATAAATCTTACATCTCATTTATTTAAAGGCTAATATTTCATATTACTTTTTTCAATATTAAAAATTTTAAAAAAATATTTTTTTAATATATATATATTGATTTTTCGATCTTCCCCCCATTTATTTTTTTTTTAATTATTTTTGCAGGAAATAGAGTTGAATCCCTTACCTGTTTCTCTTAAGTCTAGAGCACCGAGACCTGTTTATTTATCCACTCTTTGCATTACAACAAAATTATGTTATAGAAACACATCTTTGTGACATTTTTGTGCAAGTGTCCTATCTATATTTCATCTATATCCAAAATTAGATTATAGGAACATATTTTTAGAACACTTTACAAAAATTTGTCGCTATACATCATAACGACTGCACATATAGCGACACTAATTACAAGTGTCGGTATTTTTGCTAGCGACATATTTTTCAGATTTTAGAAACACTTAAAAATATCGCTATATCATAATTTTGTTGTAATGTCGTACAAAGCTTACCTAAGCACATAAATTTGCATATGCTGCTCCAAATTCTAGATATTCTTTTATAATTTTGCTAATTCAAGTATCTCACCCTATAACATTTTAGTGTACAAAACTACAAATACACACCTCAAATTAATGGCTTATAATTGTCCATTTGGCTTTTTTTTCATCAATAAGATAATTAATAACCAAATTCAAACTAAATGATTGTGTTTAATTCTTATGATGAGTTTTTTTTTTTTTTTTTTTTTTTTTTTTTTTTTTTTTTTTAAAAAAAAAAAATGGTATCTTGTACTTAATGAAAAACATGACTAAGCTTGATACAAGGAACTAAGTAAAATAACAATGAACTGTACAGTGTGGGATGTGAGATTCTCCCTTGTGCAACACGTACCATGGCAATAACTTAGTACAAATCAAAATCATCTGTGAATCACATGTTACAGTTAAATATCATAATTAAGGACTGCATTTATTGCTATTGTTTCAACATCAAAATAAGCTGATATGGGGTTCTAAAACATTATCCGATGCCAGGTATGAATTATGGGCGATGACCATAGTATATATAAAATCTCAAACTGATAAAACGTGACAATCAATCTGCTTAATAGACACAATATTAACGAGTCTCAAATATAATTTTATTCAATCTAATCCCCGCTAAGCGGATAGATTAGCGGATAGAATACAAATCTATACTAATTCGCATATTTATATATTTGTATATTAATACATATGTATATATATTTTTATGTCATATAATTAATTCATTTAAAATATACGTGAGCTTGTTAATGACCTTGTATTGTATTTCAATCCCTATTGTGCATTTAAGTTGCAATCTTTTCTCAATAAATACAAGTAGGGAGCTATGAGAAATGAGATATCTAGTCTTATAAAAAAAAAAAAAAAAACAATTCAAACTAATCTGTTTTTTAAAAAAATTATTTTAATCTAACCTTATTTTAATAAATTAAAAAATAATAACTTAATAATATTTATAAAAATTTATATATTAATTTAGAGAAAAATATTATTTTTTTTCCTCTCTCCTTCTCCACTTTTTAAGGCATGCCTTCTTGATTTTTATAATTTTTATATCACTTTTTATTTTAGATAAAAAATATTATTATGAATCAAAAAATTATTTTATATTATTATGAAATATTTATATAAAAAAATATATATTATGAATAATATTTTTAAGTAATAAATAAAATAACATAGGTAAATTTAATATTACTTGCTTGATCTCGATAGAAATATTTTCGACTATTATTTTATTACTTTTATTTATAAATATTATATAATTATATCATCTTTATATTATATATATTTTTAGTTATATCAACTCTCATGTTCAGTATGTAGTCATCATAAAAATAATTATAATAATAATAAAATTATTTTTATTATAATTATTAATATTATTATTATTATTATTATTAAATAATTCTCTCTTTTATTTCTCTCTCCTTGTTAGCAATAAAATATTAATTTCACTATTTTCTTTTTTCTAATCATCCAAAAGAGAGGCTAGATTAAAAATATTTTTAAAAGAAAGGCAAAATGTGAATTTTTTTTTTTTTTTTTCAAATAAGGTTGCATTAGACATTAGGTGGAGAAATGAAGATGTATCTTAAGTGGACCTAGACAATTTTGGCCCATAATACCAAATATTAGGGCTTTGTTGGACCTAATGTGCATTTGTCCTGTTGACACCCCCCACTATAGTATGATAGTAGATCAGTCCATAACATCCAAATATTATTTGAAATTTGAATTCAAAAATATGATTCGCATACAATGGTACAATACAATTTTAGATTCAGTAGTTTGGATAACTAAACTACATATCCTCTTATCTTTTGTTTCACATTCTGATGCTCACAAGTCTTAATACGAGTCAATAATATGCGCAGGTGCACAAATTCTTTTGCATGTGTATGATTCAAATGCTAAATTTCCAATTTCAAAAGAGTCAGGAAATTTTCACTGGTTTGTTTTTACTTTTTTAAAAATAAAAAAAACAAGGAGGGAGTGCACATCTGAGAACCATAATAAAATATGCAAATTATTGATTGCATTTTGAAGAGTATGTAACTTGAATAGCACAAGAACAAAATGTACTCTAATTCTTGTTTTTCTTTGAATTTATAATCTAAGTTCAACATAAGGAGCAGAAACAAAGCTGAGCACATGAGTTGCATTTAACCAAAATATCTCACCTGATACTATCATCATCATCATCATCATCATCATCATCATCATAATACACCGCAACCGATATAAGGTACCCCAATCAGGTAGGATAACTATTTCGACAAAATAAAAGCCACACTCAGGAGTATCTACACCGCCCGACGGGGGCGAAAATTGGGCTGCAGAGGGTTAATAAAAACAGAAAAAAGATTCAGCAATGCACCTGATTAGGTAAAGAGGCAAAGGGTGAAGGACTGATAGCAAAAAGGGAAATTATTAGAATGTACACACTATGGTAAATTTACTGCAACAATCTATTGACACACACTGCGACCGTTGCTCGAGCAAATATTGCGCCCACTGGTCAGTATATATATTTTTTTCTTTTCCTCCGTCTTTTGGGTCGCACTTCTTCCTGTAGTTGTTTTGCCTCCCATGTGTGAAATTTCTCCACTTCTCTCACCCCGATAAAGGAGGGAAGTCGCCGTCGTCTTTGAGCTGATACGGCTGCGCTGACCTGCAAATTTCGTATTATGAAACTTTGAGAAGACGATGGACGCCATTAGATAAGGACGACAAATCCTACGATTTCAACGGACAGCACTTGCAGAGTGTTAAAATGTCAGTAAAGAAACGGTAAGAAAAGGAAGTGAGAACTAATTTGTCATAGAGATAAAAGGGAGTAAGATGTTTCATCTAGCAACAGCGTCGAAAGGCTCTGAACTGGTGTCCCAAACTGTAGCATGGATACAAAAAGTATTTAATCGTCACTAGCTAATGCTTGTTTTCCCACCCACATGTCAAAATGCCAGCCAATTTCATTAAGGCCTGTTTTGCTCAGATGAAGCCTCTGCATAAGTGTTGCTTGAGTAGAGCACTTTAGATAAACACTAACAGGTTTTTTGTTAACCCAGCTTCCAGGCAGAAGCTTGAAATTCGGCCGCCTGCTATTGGGGCTCAAAAACACCTTCACTGCTTCGCCACACAAAAGCTCCAGGCTTTTTATATGCCAAGTGCTTAGTTTCTCCTTGACAGCACACAGAAGCAGCTCAACAAGCTAGCCCAATGTCGGGCTTCGGCTGCTGGGAAAAAACCTACTTAAACAAAGTGCAAATTTATCAAGCATAAAAGAAAAGAGGTATCCTGGGCACCTAAGATGTTTCAGCTTTGATATTGACACTTCCACAGTTTCTTCTTTGGTCGCTGCTTCTTCTAGAATCAGGAAACAAACTATAGACCTTCCTGAGCTCTAACTTGTTTTGAAATGCATACCTGAACTTATAATTGTGTTGATGCAAGTACTTTTAACTATCTTATAGGATATTCTGTTAATAGACAGAACATTTTGTAGATTTTCTCAAACCAAAATAACTGTGAAATTTGGTACGAAAATCAATTTCTTTATTAATATTCGGGTATCCATATTAGAATTCACTGCTAGTTCAGGTAAGGTCTGTGCACTCTTACTGTTAAAATATGAGAAATTTTCTTCTAAATTGTTTACCTTTCACGATTGGAGTTCATTCCAACTCTTTGCACGGGGCTCGCAGGGCCGGAGACCTGAGTGTGAGGGTGTACAGAGTCCAGTCGATTGCCATGTTCTGGCAAGGCAACTCCAATTTGAACAGGACCAAAGTTCCCGAACTCGAGTTTGCTCTCATGTGGATGCACAATACCATTTCCATGCAAGACACCCCTTGGGCTATGGCGAGAAGAGTGCGGTATCTCTTGAAAATTAGGTCTTCCAAGCCCATTTCGGGCAGGAACTTGAACTTGCATTGGTGGCAGCTCGGGACCTGCTTCTTCTGAAGAGATGGTGTCTGTATGCATGTCTGCTCGGCCATTGTAGCGCGATTTTAGCTGATGATTTGAAGCCAACGAGTTCTTTCCTCTTCCAGGGGACAGTCTCTCCTTATATGAGCGGGAATTCTACAAAATTAGAGGTCAGAGATTTGCTTGGGTTAGCCCAACATAAGTATATAAGCAAACAATTAACCTTGAAAATTGTAGTATCCCAAAAGAACCAACAAGTTGAATCTGCACACGCATCAGACTACCAAAACCAGAACTCGCGAAAATTTGACATCTATGTCCTTGGAAGTCCACAGGTTATCCTAAACACTATTTTAGGTCTAAGTACTGTCAGCTTGAGCATGTAGTAGAAACGTAGCCACAATTATACAGAAACGTAGCCACAATTATGCAGAATTATGATGCAGAAAAATAAAACGAAAGCTTAGGAGTGACAAAACCTGACCCTCGATTTCTCTCATTATTGCACAAAATAATTTTGTCTTCTCCATTATGTGTTTGAATATTTGTAATATCCATTCACATAAAATAGCAGCCTAATTGTTAAATTTTAAAGCTTAAAGATCTAAGTGCAATCACGGGAAGTTCTAGGAAGGGCATTGCACTTCACTAAAGACAAAATAAACCAATGCAGGTGGGTACGCTACAATAGTCTCCATGTTCAATCCAACTTGACCCTGCGGAAGATCTACTTACAGATAATACACAAGAAGCACACAATAATATTAGCTCACAAGAACACCATATAAAAAGCTTGAGTATAACATACCGTGTTTGGAATGTATGTGCCTGTTCCCCTCGGCTTAGGAAGATCTTCTGTGCCATAAGCACTGGGTAGTATAGGGTGGTGACTCACCAAATAATAGGCAGGCGGATATGCCGCCCTGGGAATCACTCCATTTGGTGCAGCGGGTGTATACATATTCCGCCGATGCAGCACATTCCATGAGTGCTTGTTCCGGAGTGGCACATGGGCCGGTCGATGAAATGGAACAAAGACCGAGGTCACCATATAATCTTGGATCCCCTGAGCATTCAAAAGATTTGCAAAATGGATGTCAGGATCTCCAGTGAGATCCGACAAATTGTTGAACTTAGGGCTCTCATTTCCATCTACCTCTTTCCTCGCTATTGAGTCTAAGGGATGTGATTCTTCTGATAAACAAGAATTCCGACTTGCTGTTGTGGGCCCATCAAATGAGCCAACAGAAGAACTAAAACTTCTCGGCGATTCAATCTCATAGCTAATTAGTTCGTTCTTTGTACCATACTTCTGATTGAAAAGGAGACCGGGTGCGTAATAAGCAATTCCAGATGGTGAAGGTAATCCAGATGGTGACATCACTGTTTCACCAGTTGACGGCGAAGCCCTAGAAGTTTCATCACCAGTTCTTGAATTAGAAGCTCCCTTGGTTGTGAAATCTCTGGCATCACCCGCCAAATGATTGCCTGAAATGGCAATTCCTTCCACTATACCATTCGGTTCAAATTTGGTAGGTTCAATGTAGAGGTCCTGCTCCAAACTTGAAATGCTGAAGTTATTCAGCTGCTCATAAAGCACTTCATGGGAATCACTGGTTGGTGGAGTTAAAACAGATTTATCTCGAAAGCCCCTGTCGCCGTTCAAATCTGATGAAGCAAAGCCGATCCTGCTGTGATTGCCCCTGGCACCTTGCACATCTGGTCTTTCTCCACTTCCATGCCTCTCCAATGTGTTTTTAAAGAACGTATTGACTTCAATTTTGATTCTCTCAGAAGGTAATTCAAGTATGTTCGCAAGCTTTCGGGCACCAAATACAAATGCGCTACGTATACGGAAAAAGTTACCTGTACGCATGTTATATCTTTGCCCATAAGAAAATGCAAATTGGACTCGTACCAATATAAGTCAGGCTAAAGATCAGGTAAATCTTATTTGTTTTCAAAAACAAATGTTGATGATAAGAACTGTGAGTTAATGCTTATGACTGCAAATATTATAAGGGCTCTCCTTATAACATATAGAACTCCTAAGAAAAATGTGAAATTTTTTTTTTCAAAAATCAATGCTTATGCATTTACAAGTCAAGTGTTGGGGCATATTTTTCAGTTAAAATCAGGTTAGGGTCCATCTCAGACTGGTATTAATACTCAACCAACTTGACCTAACGTTGAGATTAGAAATCCAAACACAACCAACTTCCAGAAATTTTCAATTCAGGTACATGTCAGATCAACACCACTCTGCACTTGCAGCAAGAAATGGAACAAAAGAAAAAAACAAACCTTTGCTGACACTGCGACCAAGATTATTACTCTGTTTCAGTGGATCAACTATGTTAAGATGCTTCTGGGGGAATATCCGAGAATTGATCTCATATCCCTCAGAGGGAACAGAGAACTTCTTCACACAGTTCCTGAGAAACTCATCGGTGAGGAGTAAATCACTCGTCTGAGTTTCTGGCGGCTCAGCTGTAAACGCCAAAAAAACGGTCACTGACTTTACCCACTCCGTCCTTATAAATTATCTAGAAATTAACTTACCAACTAGTTCAGGTAGAGAAGAAAGGGCTACAGGACCATTCAAAGTGACACAGTACTTCTCCCAGTCGAATTTGCTATAATAGTCCAAAAACCTATAGAGGACCTACATAAAGGAAACTGCTCTAATAAAACTTATGAATCTGAAATTCTCACAACGATTCATTGAATAGAATAGTGTATAGTTTTTTATGCTTAGATCTATCAGAACACTCACCACCAAAGGGCCATCCAAAGATTTATGGAAGAGATGGAAGATATACAACACCAGAGTTTCCAATGCATATGTCGAAATTAAACCATGATGAGCACCAAGAATGCGGCTTTCATAATAACACCAAGCTTTTATCAACATTATGCTTCTCTTGAAAAGATGGCCCTTTCCAATGAGCTGATCAACCTAGAGAAGCAAATAGAATGTAAACTAATTAAAAGAGGAGTATAAAAAAAAGTGCATTCTTTATCAAGGTATGTTTCAGGCTTTCAAGCATTTAGAGGAAGACAGCCAAGATCAAAAACTTAAAAAGAGATGTCCAGCCGCAATACCTCCTCAAGAAAGCAAAGTGTGCAGAGTCCACCAATCTGATTGAATGAGATATCAACAACAATATTTTGGACAAGACATTTAACAAGCTTGACCTGTTGTGAGAAGTCGTATTAAAAGAAAGCGCAACAACCCAGATATGATAAGCATCAACTTCAGAATGAATGAAGAACAACTGAAATAACAAATACATATAGTAAAAAAATCACTTTAAATTAACCATTCAAACTCGGCAATTGTTTTAACCAGATATGCTGCGATATTCTGAAGTTCTAAAATGCAATGAGTAATGCAATATGAATTTAATGGGTTAAATAAGGTAAACAGTAAATTTTGCAGAGAATACTGTATTCGCTGCACAAGTATATAATTAATGGGAGTTACTATTTGTTGAATATGCACAATCTCTGACGGTCAAATAATTCAACATGTCATTAATAACCTCTGCAGATGTTTAGTGACATACTTTGAATGTTACTAACATTTACGCAAAAGATCATCAACAGATAATACCAAAACATTACAAAGCTACTTCCCGGTGGATAACTACGTCTTCCGTTCTCCAACTATTTATAAAATAAGAATGTGTTCAATATAAAGAGCCAAAATTTTCAACCCACAAAATGCATGAAGATAAAAAAATAGATTAAGATAAGATCAAACACGAAAAGAAGTATTAAATCTGTTGCACAAGCATCCACTTTCTTAAGGCCCTGAAATCTATTGCCATGAGACAAGTAGACTTTCAAACTATTAAATATGTGAAAAATAATCCACGTGCTCAACAATCATTTAGTGATTCAGTGATTCAGTGATTGAAGGCTGGCTAATTATTTGTCCTGGGAGAAAAAGTTAAACAATGATGCAACATAAGAAGACAAAGATGGAAACAAACTTATTATCAGCAGCTTGACAACCTCTCAAATAACTAAAAACAAAGTGAAATCCAGTGGAACAGAAAAACCTCAGCATGAATGTATTGCACATCCTTCACTTCAAACTCGGCAACTTTGTTCTGTTCTTCTAATTCAAGAACAGAACGTACATCGTTCGCCAAGGTATCTTCTGAATTTGGGACACCAAGTGCAGTTAGGTCAATATCTCCATCAGGAAGATATGTCTTCAATGGTACTGATCCAAATGGAAAAACCTATATAAAAAAATTGTGAAATGTCAAATTTGGCGGTTCTATGGTCCAATAGAAGGATAGGAACATTAAGCACATACGCATATAACAAATATAACCATAAATGATCATCCAATTCGAGTTGGGCACTTCATAATCAAATGCAAAGCCTTTGAGAAGACTTTAATTTACTCGTTTAAATCAAATTCAGGAGCATCATAGCTACAGTTCATGGATCAGTAGTCTTAACTGCATAGGTCACATACAAGTAACAATTTTCAAAATTTTGATTTATTCAGTTAGATAAAGTTCAGGAGCATCCTACCTATGGGCTTTGAAGAGGAATCCGCTTTCTATTAGCTTTTAGGTAGAAAACCAAATATCTCTTTCTTTCGCCTTTCGAATTATTCGTGAGAGCATAATGCAATGTAACTGCCTTTTTATTATGCAAGAGCTTACTTATCCTTTTTTCAGATCTGAAGTTAATTGGATTGAGCTAACAGGTAGCGAGAACAATTCAATGTCAAAATCTAACATTGAAGGTTACTGAACATAAAGAAATGACTGTTAGGTTTAAACACTCTAAGCATGATTATGAAGAAAATAAGAGAAGTGGAACTGGATCCTATTTGAGTATATGAGCACCTTTGGTGATAAATGCAGCAAGAATCCAATCATTTCAGCTTTGACGAAATAAAAGATGTAAAGAATTCTCAGAAGAACAACGAGGAGTGCTGATTAAAGGAGCCGTAAGAATTTCCTGCAGCTACCATATAATATTCATCTCTATTTGGTGAAAAATAAACCATTTGTGGCTCTTTTTCTTTTTGTTTCTCAGATATTTCATAAAATAGTCTATAAATCTCCAATGACCAATCATCACATGAATCCCAAAGGATCCAGTACGCCCAACATTGATTCCTTCAGACATGTTGATTGGACAAAAACATAGCGGTTAGGACGGATATCTGGTATCCGACAACTAGCAGTTAAAGAAAACTAAGATAAATTTGTAAAAAAGGCATTGTTTGAAGACCCTGCTTAAATTGACTCTGCTAAAACAGAAGATACCGCAAAATAATTATTGCAGTTAAGCCAAATAATGTTTTTAAGACAACAGACCGAGCAACGTGTCTCATTCTTAGATTTACTGATCATTCAGTTGAGCCTTTTCTTCAATATACTGAAAGTAGTCTACCATGAAGGGAAGAAACGGAAAATGATTCAGCAAGCGCATTAATCATAACAAGATCAAATTGCAAAAACAGTTAGCGAAGAGATGCCTGTTTAACTTTCAATACGACAACAATATTGCAAAGAAAAAGGAAAGGCGGACACGAAAGATAATAGTCCAAAACCATCTAACATAATGAATTACTCAGAATATAAGACATCAAAGAATAGATGGATGAACAAAGAGATCATTATATGAGTTCTTGAAAAAACTAAAACAACTACTCCCTTTACACGAAAGATTAATAGGATGAAAAGAACATGCAACATTCAATAGAGATTATATCTTGCAAAACTCAATATGAGCAATAAATTCCTCATCAACCTCACAAGAAATCCATGAGACCCATGATGCAACAAGTCGCCACATAATGCTAAGGTAAAGAGACAAAAGAGACAATACGCATCACAAAAAGTGGGTTAAAAACCAAGAAACATACCATTCACAGCACAATAACACCATGCACGAACACATTGAAATCAAATTAAATTGCAAGCAAAGAGTAGAACTAAGCGCATGCTAAAGGAGAGCGAAATAAAGAACAATACAATCGCATTACAACACCTGAAATGATATAATGCATAATATTGAACTAAGAGAATCACCTCACTCCCAATACGCCCTCTGACCAGCTTCTGAACGTACACGACAACGTCTCTCCTCCGCTGTTCAGATACGACGGTGGGCTGTATATGCTGTATAACCTCTCTGGTGGCCTCCTCGGCGCGATTCCACACATCGGCGCCGACGGCGGCGGGGTCGGGGTTCGGGCGATGGCTCTGATGCTGCGGCGGCGGCGGCGGCGGCGGTGGCGGGGGATGCTGCGGACTCGAGTGCCCTAATCCGCCATTAGCGTGCAACGGCCACGCCTGGAGATCGCCCATGGGGGAGAATTGGGCCCCGGGGGGGAAGAAGGGGGAACCGAGCGCAAAGAAGGGATCTTTCCACAAACCCGCGAATCAAATCCGCGAGACAAGCATCTGGGTACCGAGGAATCGACGGATTGAGGGCAAAATCTCATCTGGGTCACGAATTCACGGCATGGGTCGGCGCGGGGTCGGTTAAAGATCGCTTGAAAACGGTAAAAAGGAGGGCTTTTTCGTGGATTGGAAGGGAGAATTTGGTGCGGGGGATAACAACAGGGGGATTGGTGAAAAGCGGGGGTTGGGGGTTTGATCGATCGCTAGGGATTCTACCAAAACCCCAACGAGGGTTGCTTCTTTTGCTTCTTCGTCGCTGAGAATTTGGGGAGAGAGAGAGAGAGAGAGAGAGAGAGAGAGAGAGAGAGAGACGTAGAGAGAGAAAGAGACGTAGTGAGAGAATTTGGGGGTAGAGAGAAAGAGATAGAGAGAGAGAGAGAGAGAGGAGAAAAGGGTATGTGTTTTGGCTTTAAAGTGCGTTTTGTTGTTGAGACGAAGAAAATGAGACGTTTTTTTTTTGAAAAATATATTTTACCTCTTTCACCCTATTTATTTTAAAATAAAATAATTATTTTAAAGTGACTAATAAAATAAATAAAATATATATATATCGTATATTTAATTTTAAATATAAGAATAATGTTTTTTTTTTTTTTTTTTTTTTTTTTTTTTTTTTTTGGGAACAAATGTAGAGAGAACCCCTGAACATTAGCTAAATTGCCAAATAACGCCTCAACTTTGATTTTGCCAGTTATCCTCTTTCATAAAATTAAAATTATTAATATTATAGTTATTTTAATTTTTCTTCTTGCATATAATTTATAAACATTTAATACAGTAAAATAGTTTGATAAAAAAATTTTATACTATATAAAATAAGATTAATATTTTTTATCTAAAATTTTATTATCATATCACCATACTTATAAAAATTACTTTTTAGATATTTTAAAAATTTTAAATAACTTAGCCGTTCGTTCATTCGAAAGCCCCAATATTTAAAAATAATTTGGGAATATGAAGAGCTCCGTATTTCTAAAAATACATAAATCTGATTATATAATCACAATATCAGATTAGGACGATTGTTTAATTAATAACTTAGATTGAAGAGAGAAAATTTATCAAAATATTTGATAATATTTAACAGGTTTATTTGTAAAAATTAAGATAGTAAATTAATAGGTCGAGAGATTTATATTCAAAAAATAAGTAATTTTAATTAAAAAAAAATTTATTAGTATATTAAAACAAATTCGATATTTATAATGATCTTTTAGAAAATAAAACTAGACTAATTAATAGTTAATTATATCAAATTGAGTTGTTAAATTAGAAAAAAGCACAGAATCAATGGGCTAATTCAAAGTAGACTACAATTGAGGGGGTCTCTATATATTTTTTAGAAAAATAATTCTTGTATATCTCGGGGGGTATATTTTATATCTCATCAATTTCACAATAAATAAATTTTACTAGTTATTTCGAAGCGACTAATAGATAAGTCTCCACCTTAAAATGGGTGGGATGTATTTTGTACATCAAAAATAGATGTAAATTGCTTTATTTTTTAGAATTAATTTTATGTAGTTTTCTATAAATATATCGAATAGTAGATATATTCTTGCAAAATTTAACTTTTTATATTTTATTTTTTAAAAATCTGAAGTTGTTCATATATATCATTACTGTCAATGTCCGTTAGAAAAATATAATTAATTATTAATTAAATATTTAATCTTTGTTAGCTAGTAAGGTAAATTTATTTTTTTATCCTTTGGATATTTTTGCATTATTTTAACAAATAAAATTTTTAGAGAAACATATTTGAAACGACAAAACTAATACTTTACATATATTCTATTAAAAAATAAATAGTGAACTAACGGTAATAAATTAATATATATATATATATATATATATATATATATATATATATATATATATATATATATATATAAATTAAAATTTTTGAAAGAATAAATATAAATAATTAAATTTTATAAAAATATATATATATTATTTGGTATGTTTACATAGAGCTATATAAAATTAATCTTATTTTAGTTATTAAAATGGGAAAATGACCATTAACTCCCTGCTGGTTCCTTTTGGGCAAGGTGTTAAATGGAAAAAGTGGGGGCAATTTAAAATATACTCCAAAAATATTATATATTTAATTTTTAAAAAAGTTTAAAATTTTACCTATTTATTTTTGAACTAGTTAGTGATAGTCTTTCTCATTTTTCAAAAAAATTATCAAAAAATTATATTTAATCAAATCGACACAATTCACGGGATATACTAAACTATTACTTTTATAAAATAAAATCAAAATTAAACTGCTTGAATAAAAAGTATAAGCACCAAAGCCGCAATATTGGTAGAGTACAAGGTCTATCATACATACAAGGTCTATCATACATTTTTAATCATTTTGTGGCAAAATAATTTAGAATTGAAAGTTAATTTCATACAGTTTTTTATAAATATATCGAATAGTTGATATATTTTTATAAAATTTAATTTTTTATATATATTTTTAAAAAAGTTTAAAATTTTTTATATATATCTCTCGGTAATATCCGCTAGAAATATATATATATAACCATATGTTAAATACTTAATCTTGATTAGTAAGTGAGATAAATTTATTTTTATCTTTAAGATTTCATATTTAATTATAGATATATATTTTTAACAGTTGAAAATTATTGGTATTTTACTTATATTCTGTTAAAAAATAAATAGTAAATTAATAATAACAAATAAAAGGAATATATATGAACGACTTAAAATTTTTGAAAGAATAATTAAATACAAAAAGCTAAACATATGCTATTTGATATATTTATAGATATTTCACGAAATTAATTCTAAAATAAAATTATCATGTTATAGTAAAGAGAAAATTAAATGGATTAAAGGGATAAAATTTAGGTTAATTTTTGGGTACAATTTTGGTGAGCAGCAAATTTTACGGTGCTCACTGAATTTGAAAGGGGGTGGTGTTATTGTGATAGATGAGTTTAGAACCGTTGGATAGATGATGAGGGGGAGAAGCTTTGGTACAAATATTGTACCGAAACATCATCATCAATATAAGCAAGATCTCTAAAGAGGGAAATGGATTATTGTATTATCTTGCGTAGCATTAAAGTGAATCTAAATGATTTATAATTCAAAATATAGTAAATTTATTGAATATTGATGGTGTCTACATTAATGGAATTTTAGAGAGAAGCAAATAACCAAAAATGAATAAAAATTCTTCTTTTACCATTTTCAAAATTCTCTTTAACTAATTCATAATTCATTTTTTAAAAAAATTTGTAAATATATCCCAATATAAATTCTGATTTGTTCATCTATTCCTCTACTGTTTGATTCATCGTTAATTTTTTAACGGTGGATGCGTAAAATAACTATTTTACTCTTACAAATTTATTTCTGTAAATTTTTTTTTTTTTTTCTGTCTCCTCACCTTCGCCTCAGCACGTGCGACGTAGCTCAGTTCTGACCGGCTGAAGGCCTCGCATTTGACGTAATCGTTATTGCCGCTATAGGTCTCGCCATCACCACGAATAAAAAAAAGAAAGTGAGAAAGATGACGAGAATTAATATTGGAATATAAATTATATATATAAGAGGTAAAAATATTGCTTACCACTTAGCTAACTGTGGTTAGCTTTTTAAACTCATCATTATTTAAATTTTGGTAACAGAAAGATATAATTACAGATAGAAAGATTTTTGAAAGAATAAATCTGATAACATATATTTTATAGAAATATATTTACAATTTAATATTTTTTTTAAAAAAATAATTATTTCAAAAAAGAATAGAAGAAAGTGTAAGGTCTATTTTTTTTTTTTTAAAAAAAAAAAATACCACTCATACATCCCATTTGGGGTATGGGGTGTATAATATACACCTTACTCATCCAAGGGCAAAGTGTTTTTCAATATTTGTCGGATCGTTGACGCTGATCATTAATCACAAAAACTCAAACGTTTAGAAATATACAATTAATTTATTAATTAATTATAGCATACAGACACATCCACGGGTCTCGACCGAACTCAACCCATTTGTACATTGGGTCTATTGTTGGGCCTCTTGCCGTTAGGTTTATTGTGAATCGCAGCTAGACAGCTTATCCGACTCACCTCAGCTCAACTTATTAGTCTCTTAAATTTATTGTTGCGGAACATAAAGTTGAACTTATTTTTAACTCATAAATAAATAGGCAACAATATTAATATGACTAGTAAAATTCATCTTATTCTAAGATAAATGGAATGTAATATGTACATCCCATTTGGGATGTACAAGTAGCATTTTTCAAAAAACAAAATTGAAGGGATCTCAATATATTTTTAACTATTCTTTTTTAGCAATACTATCCGTACATCAAAAATTAAGCGTTCGATATACACCCACCCATCTCAGAATGAGAATTTATCTATTAGTCACTTCGAAGTGACTGATAAAATTTATTTCTAAATTAGATGGAGTGTAGAATATACACTCCGTTTAGGACGTACAATAAGCATTTTTCAATTTTTTTTTCTTATTTTCAAAAATTTTGCCTATTATTTTTATGTTTTTTTGTTTTTTTATTTATTTTGTCTCTCTCTTTTTGTTCCCATATATATCCTTTCCTCTCCAAAGTGGTCCATAGGTCTCCACCTACTCCATGAGCTTCTGAAAAAATAAATTACATAAGGTATTAATTTTAAGGAAAATATTTTTTTATTTTAAGGTTTGTTTCAACTTAAAGGAGTACTCAACTCATTTTCATTTTATTTTCATTGCACGCAATTAGAGCACTTTATCGATTGGTGTTAAATTACTCATCAAATGTAAGAGATAATTAATGATTATTTCTTTTTCTTTTTCTTTTTCTTTTGTTTTTTTGGCCTGCAAGTGAATTAATTTTATGTCACCTAAGTCTTTTTCATGTTAAGTAATACAATTATTTGTATTTTATTATTCTCTAGTTTAAAAATTCAATGTACTACTTTCATACACTATAAAAACTAATTATTAATAAAATAATATTTTTAGAATTTAAAATAGTATTATATAAAAAAATATAAAAAGATTAGTTCGACTATAATATTTTGAGCGGTGGTTAAAATCTAAAGATTTAGAGAGTTAACCATGTTAAAAATACAGTAGTTTTAAAATTGACGACCCTTATAGTTGGTATGGTTAATCATCAGCTAAAAATATGTAATGACTTAACTTTCGACTAAAATAGGGTCATATATATAGCCGATAGAGCATGGCTTTTCAGTTGATGATCATTATAGGTAGAGCGTGACTCCTTACAAAATCGGCTAAATTATTATGGATAAATCACATCTAGATTTATAAGGTTATAAGAACTAAGAGTCCCAGAATTAAAATAATTCTAAAATAAACAACCACGGAAGAAGTGAGACATCACATATGGAGATCGAGAACATCATAAAAGCATAACAGTAGTCGAACTTAAGATTAGTTGTTCAATAAAAAAAAGATATTAATCAACCGCTCTAAGTGGTATTGGAATGATTATAACAAAAGTAAGCTTTAGACTTTTTTTGGCCGACGCATGGTGTTTACATCTCGAATTAAAAACTATCATATTTATGCATTTGTACTGCATATATAGGTATAAAATTTGCTCATAGACATATGCAAGAATAGTATTCAAATATATGCAACTGAAAACCACATTTATTTACATTCATACTCCTACCGGACGTATCTATATTTTATTTGTGTTTTTTTTTTAAAAGAGAATAATAGCGTGCGATCATTTCATTCATATTTTTTAAAAAAGTAAATTAAACTGTAACTGTGAAATAGATAAACTTTAAATTTAGAACTTAAGATATCAATAATCAAATTCTTTATCACTTATACTAAAAAGGATAGATGTCATACACAAATAGCTAAATATTGGAGCACATGCAATAAGATTTTAAAGGGCACACAAGTAATTAAACACCAATTTAGCATAAATATATATTTGCACAATGTATATGAGGATGCACATAGAAATTAAAACATGGTAAAACTAACTAGGAGTGTTGACTAGGACATTGCATGACCCAACCCTAATCCTTTTTTTTCCTTAATTATCTTACTATGTGCTTATTGCTAAGCTCCTTCAAGCTCTTTCAACATCTTTTAACCTAACACAACCTCCACTGGGACTAATTCAAGATTATCTTTTCATTCTCCAATCACAAGATTTTAAAATAAAGAAGGAAATAGTATTAAATCATGCTAAAAGACTTAGTTAAATTTGCAACAATAATGAGATCTAAATTAAAGACCCGGTTAAAGATTGTTTTAGCATTACTAGCTAGTTGGACAAATAAGCTGTGATGACTCGGATCTCTGCAAAGGTCTTACGGAGTGAATTGTAGCTTCTAGAGGCCTATGATGTGTGTTGGAGATAGTTGCGCGTAAATCAGACCTCAGATTTGGACCCAGCGCGAAATTTGGATTAAGAATACCTGCCCGGATGCCTTCGACAAACTTTAGAAGTGAAATTTGGCAAAACGGATATCGGATTTGGACTCAGCGCGCGAAAACGATGAAAATAGACTATTTACTTGTATTTTTCGGAGCCCGGATGCCGAAATACGAATTTCGAGGCAAGTGGTGCTGTTCCGGCGGCCGGGGCAGTGCCGGCGGTGACGGGCAGGCGGCAGAGCACCACGGTGCGGCTGCGGGCAGCGGCGCGGGCCGACCGGTCCACGGGACTTGGCGTGCACCGGGCGCAGCCAACATAGAGAATGCCACATGGCGGGCTCCCATTGGCCGGGCGGCGGCGCGGGAGTCGAGGCGCCAATCGCGCCGGGCGCGGCGCACGGTGGACCGCACAGGACGCGTGGCGCGCGTCCGTTGGCGGGCGCACGGACCTGGGTGGCCCGGCGCGGACCGCGGCTCGTGCACCCCGCCGTGGACCGCGCCGCCATGCGGCGCGCCGCAATTGCGCGAAGTGGGCCACGTGGCGCGCCGAGGGGATTTCGGGCGCGCACAGTAACGGGTCGGGTCGGATTCGGGCGCCCGAATCCTGCGCCCGAATCCGGATTCCCCAACGGTATTGGTTTGGGCTATAAATAACCCATTTAGGCTTCGGTTTTGGCCTTTTTTTCCGTGTTTTCTCGACCCATCTTCGGCAGGGAGTTCCACCTTCGAGTCTTCTTCAACTTTTGGCATCCCGGGGAATTTTTGGAAGGCGTTCCATCTGCGTTCTCCTCGACATCGCGAGCTTAGACGCGCCTTCGATAACGAGCTTTTTCGTCGACGCTTCTTTCGCGAGCTCCCCTGGGCTGATGGGAAGGAGTTTTTGGCCGATTTCTGCGGCATCGGTTTCGTGAGAGGTAGATCTTCGTTCTCCGTGTTTACCGCTCCTCTTAGTTTTGGATTTTTTATTGAGGTATTCAGAGCATCTTTGAACCCTTTTCTTGCTGCTGGATTTCCTGGACAGCGGAGCTTGTTCGATTTTTATCTCCACGCTCGATTATCGGATTTCGACCTGTGAGGACTTGATCGACATCTAGGCTTCGCGAGAATCGCAGCCGTATTTTTATTAGAATTTTTTGGGCTCATCTCGCAGGTGATATTTCAGCTTCTTTCTGACTGATTTTGCCGCATAATTGTAACCTTTGGAATTTTTGCTTACTGCGGTGTTTGGACTGTATCTTTGTGCCCGGGAGAAATTTCCAGTTGTTTTTGGGTTCGTTGGAATCGTGGGAACTTGAGGATTATCCACGTTCAGATTGGACATTGGATCGACGCGCGCTTTCAGGTGGGTTGCTTCGTCTCCAAAACCGGTGGACGGTTCTCTAATTCTATGGAATAGCAAGCATGCATGATTGTGAGATGTGTTAGGAAGCATGTTAGGGAAAGAGATGATATTTTCTTTGTGTTGTTATTGAGATCATATCGGTTAATGCTTCCTATTTGTGTTAATAATTGTTATTAATGAAACTTGACCTAGCACCCTGTCATATGATGTATGTTCAACCAGACTAGTAGAAAACCCTCACTTGGGCTAGGTTCATTTATGCTTTAGACATCCACACTTTACATTCTATCCCTGGACTTAGTATTTTCTCGCCCGGGTAGTGGGCCGAGTGGTCGGGATTTCTCTTAGTGTAGGATGCATGTTACACTCGTGCTTGGGGACCGAGTGGAGTCTGGTAGATGTAGCTAGTCTTGTACCTGTGGCAGGAGCCGTTTGGGTAAACGGTGGTCCCGAGTTGTCGAGTTCTTCGATTTATTTGTCGCCACTGTGTTCGTGGCAGTGGTGTACCAGTAATAGCAGGACCTTGAATTCAGAATCTTTTTGGACACACATGATTTAAGTAAACCAATATTTTTCTTCCAAATATCGAAGGGTCGCCGGAGTCTGTTCTTGTCTGGTTGGGCGAAGGCATTAGCCCTTCGGGGTTTGGGAATAAAACTTGTTTTCTAACTGATTTTTCTAAAATATCTAAAATTCATTAAAATTCGTTTCCTTAAATCAAGATGGTTTTACAAAAAGGAACTACTTTTAGTCCTCACCCCGTGTGGATTCGAGTGAAAATGGTTTTCGGTAATAAATATCACATTTTCTGTAAACTAGAATTCTAAGGGCTGCCTTTTTCTTTGGGTCGAGAACAACGAGAGGCTATGCCTAGAGCCTGTTCTTGTTTGATTTAGGTTGTAGGTTCTAGTCTTTCGGGGTTTTCAGACCCTTCATTGTTGTCGGCTGTGGAGTATACCCAGCTAGTGAGTTTGCATGTTAAGTTGATGTCCTATTTGGGGAGCCGTTGGGTTGACAGCGGTCCTGGCTGTCGAGTATTTCCAGCACGTGAGTTAGAGATGTGATGTTGGTTATTGTCGATCTTGTTGATCGTGGATTTGGATTATAGCCTGCAAGAGCCATATTGAGCTCGATAGAGACGTGCGGATACTTTCTTCGGTGGGGTTGCGCCCCTCGTGTGTCGTTCCGGAGCTGGGCCTGTTACTTTGCTATCGCGACTTGTCGGCGCAGTCCTTCTAGCTGGGCCAGTTTTGGCAGTCACGGACGCCCTACGTAAGTCCAGTCCTCCGTGGATGTAATGGCAGTAGGTGGGCGCAAGTTTGACTGGACCCCATGTGGCAGTCACTGTGATTGGGTTGATTGAGTATATTGAATTAGAGTCGATGCATCATTTTCATTTGTATCACCCCTTGAGCATTGTAGATAGAGGCATGATAGCTATAGATTTCTTTCTAGCTTATCTTTACATTATTTCAATTTTCATGTTATTTTATGCCTCTAGTAGACTTAGTGGGCAGACCGTCGGGCTTGGTGGCGGTACCCACTGAGAACTACGTGACGGTATAGTTCTCGCACCCGCTGTGGTGACAGGTTTTTCCGAGGTAGCTGTTCCGGCTTCTGTTCGAGCGGAGACAGCAATTCGAAGTGAGGGAGTCGCGAGCTAGTTCCCTACCCGTCCTTGGAGTATAGTGGTAGCCTTTTTGGAGCTTTGTAGTACAGTCTGCTGGATTATAGTAGAAAGTTACTTTTGAGAGTTTTATTTTTGAGAGACTTATGTATTGTGAGGTTCAGATTTGTACTATTTGGAGATGTATTATCTTATTTCAGTAGTATACTTTTCAGCTCTGATATTTGTATAGCTGTAGTATTATCTTTTGCAGGTTAGACGCTTCGTCCATACCGGGCTTTCCGTATAGGCGGCGGATCTGTTGGCGGACCCGGGTCGCTGTTTCGACCCTGGGGCGTGACACAAGCCCCATTAGAATATCACACTAGCTATATATATATATATATATATATATATATATATATATATATATATATATATATATATATATATATATATATATATATATATATATATATATATAGTAGAGTAGTTTACATACTTTCAAAAGCTCAAGTCCAAATATATTTGTAATTTTTTTAATATTAAATTTGCATTGAGATTCGTGTTATTGTACTTTCTTATTTTTTTTTTAGTTGACTTTATAATAGTACAAATCTTAATACAAATTCTATAATAAAAAATTCTTAAATATATTTGGACTTATACTTTTAAAAATATATAAGCTCTTCTCTCTCTCTCTCTCTCTCTCTCTCTCTCTCTCTCTCTATATATATATATATATATATATATATATATATATATATATATATATATATATATATATATATATATATATATATATAGTCCGGCTACTGTGCTTGTAAAAGCACCAAGCAATTGGTGCTTGTAAGTTTTCTACCGTTAGATCTAAGCTTTTGATTAATTATACCCCTTAGATCATACTATTTTACCAAACACCGACTAAACCTAAGGGGCCCATCATTATCCTAACCGCACATTCCTACATCCTAGGGTAAAAAACTCACAAGCACAAATAATTTGATGCTTGTACAAGTATAGGAGCTCAAAATTATATATATATATATATATATATATATATATATATATATATATATATATATATATATATATATATATATATATATATATATATATATATATAGTCCGGCTACTATACTATCGATAGTACCAAGTATTTGGTGCTATCAAGTTTTCTATCCTTAGATCAATGCCTTTGATTATTTTCACCCGTTAGATTTTACTATTTTCCCAACCACCTATTAAACCAATAGGCCCACTATCATCTCAACCACATATCTTTTAATTCAACGGTTAAAAACTTAATAGCATCAATAACTTTGTACTATTAATAATATTCCAACCTAGCTATATATATATATATATATATATATATATATATATATATATATATATATATAATAGAGCTTATATACTTTCAAAAAATGTGCTTGTGAATTTTTTATCATTGCATTTGCATTAGATTTGTGCTATTTATTTTTTCTTTCTCTTTCTCTAGTTGACTTTATAAAAACACAAATCTCAATACAAATTCAATGATAAAAAATTTACAAACATATTTGTGCTTGTGCTTTTAAAAGTATACAAGCTCTACTATATATATATATATATATATATATATATATATATATATATATATATATATATATATATATATATATATATATATATATATATATATATATATATCCGATCTTAATTAGCTTGAACAAGGACTTTTTGTAAATAAGCTAATTAAAATATGTGTATGTCGGCTGAACTTTCGAAAGCACCAAAAATTTTATATTTATAAATTATTTTTAATGATAAGTTATTCGATTCGATAATCGATTTCGTTAGACATAATTTATATTATTAAAATTATTTAAAAATTAAATTTTATAATTTTTTGATATTATTTGACAAATGTGATCAAAGTATTTAAAAATAACTATTTTAACAACTGATGTGATACGTTTGTAAATTCAACAATATAAACAATTCAAATTAGATAAAATTTTAATTAGAAATCCTGCTTATCATCAAGAACAATATTAATAATTTCGATTTGAAACTTAAGTCTTTTATTACTATTTTTTATAAAAAAAAAGTTATAGTCTTTCATTTTGAGACTACTCGTTTACTAGATAAACGAAATTTAAAAAATAAAAAAATTAATTTTTATATAATTTCAGCACTGTAAGTCATGTCTAACGAAATCAATCGTCGAATCAGATGTCCCATCATAAAAAACAACTTGCATATATAAATTTTTTTATATTTTTAAAAGTACAGTAACCTACCTCTTAAAATATTTAAGTTATATTCTTCACTTCACCAAGTGAGCCTAGCCTAAAAAACCTAAGTTTATTTAAGTTATATTCTTCACTTCACCAAGTGAGCCTAGCCTAAAAACCTAAGTTAGTGTAATACTACATTTTTCTTAGTCTTATCAAACCTTATAAGTTACTTGAGGGGAGCTTCTATACAACATATTCGAAAATAACTAATTAAGAAAGAAAGAATAAAGTTTATTTCATCTTTTTGTGCATGAGAAAACTCCACATAAAAATGTGCTACTCTCTACTTTACAATTCTAGACAAATCAATTTTTAAGTATATATATTCTTCACTTCAGGAATCCTTGTTAAACCATAAGTTACTACTTAATTAATTTGTCCATAGCTTTTGCATAACATATTTAAATAGAGCGGTTCGAAGAAGCAAAAATAAAATTTATTTTAATTTTTTATAATGGAGCAATTAATTTGTTACTGTTTTTAGTCACCATCAATTATGCAAAAGCATGTATAAGGATGTTGATCGATTACAAGGAGAAAGGAACATTTCATTAACAGTGGCTGAAATTTTATTGAGCTCCTGTAATTTTTAAGGCTGGGTTTGATTGAGAGATATATTTTCCGGGGGAATATCCTCTAATTTGTGATCAAACGGTAACGGAATAAGTTATTTCCATCTAAATGAGTTGTTCTAAGCCGAAACGGAACAACCGTTACAAGTTATTTCTAAAAAAATTAAGAATAATAAATTTGACAGCACCAAATAATTTGTGCTATCAAACTTTTAGTTCTTGGATGAAAAAATGTGCGGTTGAAATTATAATGATTCCTTAAAATTTTTACTATTCAACCAATCGCCTGCTAAATCCTAGGGACCACAGTCATCCTAATCGCACAAATCTTAATCTAAAGACTAAAAAATTGGTAGCACCAATGACTTGGTGCTCTCGATAGCATTCCAACCTAGCTATATATATATATATATATATATATATATATATATATATATATATATATATATATATATATATATATATATATATATATATATAGAGAGAGAGAGAGGAGAGAGGAGAGAAGATGCGAGAGAGAGAGAGACGAGAGAGAGAGCCATATTCCCTATATTTTTTTTTTTTAGTTACCGTTCATCCATACCTGTTCAACGGCTCAAATTTGATTTTTTTTAAGTGGAGACCTGCAATAACATGTCATTTTGAGTGAGGTACTAATTACCAGGTACTCCAAAACAGAATTATTTTGGTCTTTTGATTCAAGGGTAATTAAGTAATTTTATCTTTATTTTGAGAATTTTTATTTTTGTAAATATTATAAATTTTAAAATTTTGAATTTAGTGGGAGTTTTTATTTTTGGAAAGATTATAAATTTTAAATATTTCAATTTAGTTATCATCTTAAATGGTAATATTTTAATTATCTTTATTTAATATATTATAAATAATTTTAATTTTAGAAAATTATTTTTAGAAATTAGAATTTAGGAATCTATTAATTTTTATTTTTTTCAAAAAAAAAATAAGGAAAAAAATTAGATTACTTTTTTTATTTAATTTGCTAGTAAGGACATTAAAATTTTTGAAAATTGTAATACAAAATTAATGTTTAAATTAAAGAAACTTTAAATTTTTTTAAACAAATTAAACTCTTTAAATTAATGCCAAAATTGTAATTCTAAAATTTTTTAAATTAATCACTAAATTGTAATTTTAAAACTCTTTAAATTAATGCCTAAATTGTAATTCAAATTTTTTTAAAATTAAATTTTTTTAAATTAATACTAAATTTTAATTTTAATTTTTTTTAAATTAATGCCTAAATTGTCATTCTAAAACTCTTTAAATTAAATCTTTTAAATGAATGCCTAAATTGTAATTTTAAATTCTTTAAATTAATACATAAATTATAATTCTAATTTTTTTAAAAATTTAAACTCTTTAAATTAATACTTAAATTGTAATTCTAAAATTCTTTAAATTAAACTTTTTAAATTAATGTCTAAATTGTAATTCTAATTTTTTTTTAAAATTAAACTCCTTAAATTAATGCCTAAATTGTAATTCTAAAACTTTTAAAATTAATGTCTAAATTGTAATTCTAAAATTTTTTAAATTAATGCTTAAATTGTAAATTTAATTTTTTTTTAATTTAAACTCTTTAAATTAATGCTTAAATTGTAATTCTAAAATTCCTTAAATTAAACTTTTTAAATTAATGCCTAAATTGTAATTCTAAATTTTTTTAAATTAAACTCTTTAAATTAATGCCTGTAATTCCAAATCTTTTCAAATTAAACTTTTTAAAGTAATGCCTAATAATTTTAAATTTTTTAAAATTAATGGCTAAATTGTAATTCTAAATTTTTTTAAATTAATATCTAAATTGTAATTCTAAAATTTTTTTAATTAAACTTTTAAATTTAATGCCTAAATTGTCATTCTAAAACTCTTTAAATTAAACTTTTTAAATTAATGCCTAAATTGTCATTCTAAAACACTTTAAATTAAACTTTTTAAATTAATGCTTAAATTATAATTCTAAAACTTTTTAAGTTAATGCCTAAATTCCTAAATTGTAATTCTTAAATTTTTAAATTTAAACTCTTTAAATTAATGCGTAAATTATAATTCTAAATTTTTTTAAATTAAACTCTTTAAATTAAGAATTCTAAAATTTTTTAAATTAAACTCTCTAAATTAATGCCTAAATTGTCATTCTAAAACTTTTTAAATTAATGCCTAAATTATAATTCTAAAACTTTTTAAATTAATGCCTAAATTGCTAAATTGTAATTCTAATTTTTTTAAATTTAAACTCTTTAAATTAATGCGTAAATTATAATTCTAATTTTTTTTTAAATTAAACTCTTTAAATTAGGAATTCTAAAATTTTTTAAATTAAACTCTCTAAATTAATGCCTAAATTATCATTCTAAAACTTTGAAATTAATTTTTTAAAATTAATGCCTAAATTGTAATTCTAAAACTTTTAAATTAATGCGTAATTTGTAATTCTAAAATTTATTAATTTAAACCCTTTAAATTAATGCGTAAATTGTAATTTTAAAATTCTTTAAATTAACTCTTTAAATTAGAAATTCTAAAATTTTTTAAATTAAACCCTACAAATTAATGTCTAAATTGTCATTCTAAAACTCTTTAAATTAAACTTTTTAAATTAATTGCTAAATTGTAATTCTAAAACTTTTTAATTTAAACTTTTTAAATTAATGCATAAATTATAATTCTAAAACTTTTTAAATTAATGCCTAAATTGTAATTTTAAAACTTTTTAAATTAAACTGTTTAAATTATTACCTAAATTGTAATTCTAAATCTCTTTAAATTAATACCTAAATTATAATTTTAAATATTTTTAAATTAAACTCTTTAATTTATTGCATAAATTGCAATTCTACAATTTTTTAAATTAATGACTAAATTAGTATAAGATATTTAAATTAATATTTTATTATTATTATTTTGTGATGTTTAATTACAAAAATGCCCTTTTTATAAAATGACCGGTTAACCTGGTAAAGTGTAAAATTATCTTTTTATCCTTCGTCGATCAACGGCTAAGAATATTTTTATTATTTAATAAAGAAAGTATGAGAGTATTTTTCATATATATATATATATATATATATATATATATATATATATATATATATATATATATATATATATATATATATATATATATATATATATATATATATATATATATATATATATATATATATATATATATATATATATATATATATAGTAGAACTTATATATTTTCAAAAGTATAAGTCTAATTATGTTTGTGAATTTTTTACTATTGAATTTGTACCGAGATTTGTTCTATTATACTTTCTCTTTCTTGTAAAAGTATACTCGCCTTACTATATATATATATATATATATATATATATATATATATATATATATATATATATATATATATATATATATATATATATATATATATATATATATATATAGTCCGGCTACTATACTATTAATAGTACCAAGTTATTGATCCTATCAAGTTTTCTACCCTTAGATCAACCCCTTTGATCATTTCCACCCGTTAGACTTTACTATTTTTCCAACCACCTATTAAACCCAAGGGGCCCACTATCATCTCAACCACATATCTTTTAATTCAAGGATTAAAAACTTAATAGCACCAATGACTTGGTACTATTAATAGTATTTCAGCCTAGCTCATATATATATATATATATATATATATATATATATATATATATATAGAGAGAGAGAGAGAGAGAGAGAGAGAGAAGTAGGTTACTATACTATTAATATTACCAAGTTAATTATTGATGCTATTAAATTTTTGACCCTTAGATGAAATGATGTGCGGTTAGGATGATAGTAGATCCCTTGTGTTTAATGGGTAGTTGGAAAAATAATATGATATAACGGATAAAAATGATTAAATTGGTAGATTTAATGATAGAAAATTTGGTACGTAGCACCAAGTGCTTGGTGCTAACGATAGCATAGCAGCCGAACACTATATAAATATATATATATCTCGTAGAGCTTATATAATTTTAAAAGCACAAGTCCATCTATATTTGTGAATTTGTTACCATTGAATTTGTATTGGGATTTGTGTTTTTGTAAAGTCAACTAAAGAGAGAAAAAGATAAAGTAAAAAGTACAAATCTCAATGTAAATTCAATGATAAAAAATTCACAAGTATGAATGTGCTTATACTTTTAAAAACATATAAGCTCTACTCTCTTTCTCTATATATACTCTCTCTCTCTATATATATAGAGAGAGAGAGAGTATATAGAGAGAGAGAGAGTAGAGCTACTATACTCTTATAAGTATATATCATTTCGCATTCATAAGTTATTTTTGATGATAGAGTTTTCAAATCGATGATTCATACCGTTAAATATAATTTAGAGCATTTTAAATTTCTAAAAAATAAATTTTATAATTTTAAAAAATTATACTAAAGTCCATCAAGTGAGCTTAAAATGAACGGTCAAAATTAAACGATCTTCTAAAAATAGAGAATTAAATTTTTTCAATTTAAGATTAGAGTTATAGATCGATCTCTATCTAAATAGTGAATAGAATTTTCTATAAAAAATTCAATCGATTTCGTTTCTTTTACACGGTTGAATTTGCAAGCATCTTATACCGATATTTAAAAATTATCAAATTTAAAAATTTTTAATCGTAAAATAAATAATACCGAACAATTATAAAATTTAATTTTTAAAAATTTTAAATACTCTAAATTATACTTAACGAAAATTTTATTATTAAAAATAATTTATGAATACGAAGTTTATGTAACGACCCGGCCCACTAGCAATAATAACTTGTTGGGCCCAAACCACAACCCAAAATGCTTAAGCCCAGTTATTATTACTAGTGTCCATGTCTCATATAAACCCAATTACAATTCCATCCACATCCGATGTGGGACTATTGGGGGCGTCACAGACTCCCCCCGTTTAGGCCTGACGTCCCCGTCAGCCCAAACACACACACAGCAGCCCAAGATCACCAGGCGGTGTGAGACTTGTCTCGCTAGCCCTGCCATCTAGACCCAGGCTCAGCCGAGACTCGCCGCACACTTCCGGCTGGTTATTGGCTCTGATACCAAATGTAACGACCCGTCCCACTAGCAATAATAACTTGTTGGGCCCAAACCACAACCCAAAATGCTTAAGCCCAGTTATTATTACTAGTGTCCATGTCTCATATAAACCCAATTACAATTCCATCCACATCCGATGTGGGACTATTGGGGGCGTCACAGTTTATCTTTATCACAATCATCTAGATTTTTTTTTTTTTTTTTTTTTTTTTTTTTGTCAGTATTGCTCTTGTTTTCTTCTGTCAGAATCACAAACTCCATGAATATCTTGTAGATTGTTGTAATTTTTTAATAGGAAAGTGAGGTGGTAGTTCACACTCCTACATTCAACGGATGGTACTAAATATTATTGGATGATGTGCTATAAATTGTGTGCAACACATGCCAACAATTAGATGTGCTATCAATTGTGTGCAACACAAGTCATGTTACAATATTATTAATAATATTAAATATTAAATATTATTAAATTTATTTTTTAATTATTTTTATTTTTTAAATAATATTATTTTAATCAAGTACCAATTAAATTTTAAAATTTTACTATTGTTCAAATAATATATTTTTTAATCTAAAAATTAAAAATTTAATAATATAAATAACTTGATGCTATTAATTAATAATATAGTAATATAGTTCGTGACAATTAATAGTAAATTTATGTTGGGGGCAAATTGTACTAAGATGAGGTCGAGCGTCTCTTATACATTTACCAAAAAATAATGCTAAAAAGTGCTTTCACAAATGTATTCATGCAAAAAAATAAAACAAAAAAAAGAGTCTATAATTTTGTGAATATCCATTTTAGTCTAAGTTGATGGTTCTTATCCAAAAATTATTACTTTTTTTTTAAAAAAAATTTGTTAATTAATTAGTTGATTACTTTTATTGTTTAATTGTGGTATAGTTAATAATTTTTTAAAATTTATTTATTAGTTGATGTTATTTTTCTGGTTGATTAACCTATTTTCTTTCTCTTAGATCAAGGGACTCTTGTTTTAATTTTTCTCTTGGCTAAAATACAAAAAAATCTCCTTGTAAAATTTTATTACTTATTTTTTTTCTCTAGACTTTCAAAAATATTTATTTTATCTTTCAAAAATTTTAGAAAATATTTTTAGAGGGTTACGGTATTAATGGAAATGATGAAATGATTAAATTATCTTTACTTATTTTATAAAAAAAAAAATATTTTTTTATAAATTATAAGAAATTAACGAAATAGTGACAGAATCCTGACGGACTGAGGGTAAATATATCAATTTAAATTTTTTAGAATATAAAATATAATTTTGTTGAAAGTCAGGAAAAAGTGAGGGGATAAAGCGAGTATTTATAGCCTTTTATTTTTTATTTAATTCTGCAAATACTTATATTTTTTATTTTTTTAATAAAAATATGTGTTATCTTTTAAGGTATTGTTTGATTGGAATTATATCTGGAATAAGATTTTGTTCCAGTCTTATTCCTCAAAATGTATTTCGTTATGGATGGGAAGAGCAGTTCTCAACTTTTTAAAATAAATTTGTATAAAACTGGAACTACTGTTTAACTATTTTTTCTAAAACAAACTTGTTCTCATTTAATTAAGAGCAAGCTTAACTAAAATAAATATAATTTTAATTATTTTATTATTTTTTAATTAATCTAATATTTTAACTAATTTATTTATTTTATTAATAAATTAACTAATTAATTTATTAATTTATTAAATTATTTGTAGTTAATTAAATTATTTATTAACAATACTAATTATTGTCAATTATTTTCTCAATTAATATTTAAACTTATGCGGCAATAATTAATTAAATAAGTTATATTATTATCATGTTAATTAATTAGATAAAATATTATTATTTTAAAATTATACATAATTTTATTCTCAATCCAAATGTTATTTTTCTTATTTTCGAAAACAACTTAATTTTTATCTCAAACGTAAAATTTATTTTATTTCTATTTGCTCCTAAATTTATATCTATTTGTAAAATAAATATTTCTAGTTTATAACTTTATATTCTTACCAAAGGCACTCTAAAATTATAGAATATTATAATATATATAATAAAATTCTATTCTTTATACACTTCTTGTGAACTCTACCAACAAATAAAATTCATAGCCATTTCAGATCAATGTCTTTTTACTGCAATACCAATAATTAATATTTAGATGAGCTAAATTAATATATTTGACATTTATATATATGCTCAATTTGTATATTTTTTTATTAGCCATTTTAGATCTAAAAAAATGTATAAAATAAATAATAAAATTAATCTCTTTCAACATACGTACAGAGGTTGCATTAAATAGGACTGTTTTTGTAGATGTGGTACATCGCGTGCGTTAACAATAAAATTTTATATTCTAACAAATTGTACTTAAAGAAATAAATATTATGTTAGGTTGAACATGGCCCTTATCCATTTACTACAAAAATAATAATTAAAAGGTACATATATTCATCAACATATCCGTACAAAAATTTTAAAAAATAAATGCTACATGCATGTATTTTTTTTATTACAGTGTGTAATCCACCTCCTCTCAAAAAATACAGTGTGTAATCCACCATTGAAGGGTGTTTTTTTTTTTTTAAAAAAAAAAAAAAAATTGGATTTTTAGTATTAAAAAATTAGTAATAAGATTAGTGGGTACTTATGAGCCTTTAAATGATTTGGATAGCAACTTTACACTCTATATATATTGGTGTACAAATAGTATTGCCTATAAATAAAATTATAGATGTGGTGGCTAGCGTTGTGATTGAGTACGGATATTCGAAATTTTATTCGAATTTGAATTCGAATGGAATAAATTTATTCAATGTTAAATAAATATAAATTCGAATAAGGATATAAATAATAAAAATCTGACGAATTTAAATTTTGACTCCACCTGACCCAAACTCGAATTGATTTTACGTTATATATATATATATATATATATATATATATATATATATATATATATATATATATATTTGATATTATATTTTAAAATTTTAAATTTAATATAATATATTTTGAAATATTATAAAGTGAAAAAGAAAAATAATTATTTCGAGTTTGAATTTTCGGATTCGAATTCAAAATTTAAATTTTTGGTCGAACCGAATTTAGATATAAATTTTTAAAATCCGTGAGATTCAGGTTTCGAATATGTAGTCAGATTTGGATTTTTAAAATTTCGTCCCGAATTCGACCCGTTGACATTTAGAGGGTGGTACGACCATGGTCCATCGCTGCATGGATCACGACAGTACGACCATCTTAGATAGAATTTTTTTTTTTAAAAAAAAAAAAAAATATGAAGAGAATGATAATAAAAAAAGAAAGAATGAAAAAGAAAAAATAAAAGTGAAATGAGAGAGTTTGGGAGGTTCCAAGAATAATTTGAAAAAAAAAAAATTCGGGTCAATGTTAATAAGATTCCTTCTTTTAGAAGGAATTCTATTTCTTTCGGGAAAAAAAAAAAAAATTATTATTACTCAAACATAATAATTAATCGTAAATTTTTTAATAATTTTTTGGTAGATTACGCAAGTTAAACGTCTCTGACAGATTTTATTAGATATTACAGCCATTGACTGATGTGGTCAAATTATAACCGATCGTGGACCAAAAGATTTGGAGATTCGATCGCCCAAGTGTATGTGCCTACATTTAAAGGGTATAAAGTTTAAATTCTCAAATTTCAAAGTTATATTTTAAATTAAAACATTAAATATTTAATTATTATGTAAATTTAAAATTTAAAATATTTTAAAATATATTGAGTAAAAAAATTTTACTTGTATCTAAACTCAGTCAAACGCTCTCAGCATTTAATCAAAATTAATTTTTCAAAGCAAAATCAATTTTACTTTTTCAGAATCTAGGCTACTTGGGCCTAGAGTTTATAAATTTGTTAAAAAATAAATTATTATATACTTGTAAGATATTTTTGTACTAGAAGAATCATCCTATCCAAAAGTATTTGCAATAGAAATTTATAATAGGGCATTTGTGTGTTTTTGCTGGTTCTTATTCCAATTAATCTATTCAATAAAATTGCATTCAGCATTCAACAAGTTAGATTTATTTAAAATTTTCATGCCAAATTTGATCCATTTTGGATCAAATAACATCATATTCTGTCCCTTGGAATCGATTCAAATCAATTTTCAGTTACATCACACACTTTCAAATCACACCAAATTTTAACTCATTTCCATCAAATTACTTCATATTTTGTCTTTTCGAGTCAATTCTAATCAAGTTTCAGTTACAACACATTCAAATCCTTTAATTCTAGTACACAATTTAACATAATGACAGAACAGTGAGTTTACTCTAATGCTTCAAAACATCTGAAACTCAAGAGGAAAGTGTTGAATATAAATATTAAAACTACCGAGGGGCGATTGTTTCATCCAATTTAGTGTTTACCACTTCCAAAACAGCATCAAAACAGTAACACCTGAACTGTTGAAAAACTTCATATCTCATAAAAAGACATTCGAAGCGACACGAGTTCTGTAAGACACTAGTGCTCAGAACAGAGATGATAAAACAAAAGATCCACAACAAGTGTAGAACCAGCATCGCGATAATCCGAAACAAAACCGACTCCTACGGAAATAGTTCATACACTCCTCAATATTAGGGCTCACCAGCGAGGTTGCCCAGGTCGAACCCGCAGGAGCTCCGGCTGGGCGTGGGCCTTGCCCAGGTCGCGCCGTGTCATCCTGCAAAACAAACACCAACACAAACCTCGTTTCAATAGCCCTGCTTTGATGTACTATAATTAAAAGATTAGCCTTGAGCCGAGGATAAAAAGAGGGTCGAGTGTAATACTAGGTAACAATGTGCAGGTCACTATACAAATGTAACAGAAAAGCCAGTAGTACTACATAGAAAAGTGGACAAGAGTACACTCTACTTCTATTTTTCTTTTAAGACGGTGCTTGGCCGGTAGGAAGATTTTCCTTCTCTTTTGGAAAATCTTTTAGGTCTCGTTTGGCAACCGGTATAAGGGGGGATAAGGGAATTATCCCCGCTTTATACCCAAACAGCATTTAAGTGTGGGAGGAACAGCTGTTCCCTCCATACCAGGTTATTCCGGTATAAGGGTAGAATAGCTGTTCCACCCCACAGGTGGAACAGGTGGAACAGCTGTTCCACCTGTTGCTTATTACTATTATTTTTTTTAATTAAAATTTTTTAAATTATAAGATATTTAAATTTATAAAATTTTAAATTTTTTTTATTTTATTTTATAAATTTTAATCTCCTCTATTATTCTTATTCCTCTTTAACTTACCAAACACAATTTTTTTTATCCCGGTATAACCCTTATACTCAACCAAACACAAAATTACTATAATTCTTGCTTATACCTAAACTTATACCTATCCCCGGAATAACCAATTTTCGCTTATATCCGAACCAAACGAGGCCTTAGTGTTATTGCTAGTTAGACAAGTATACTAGTGACAAAGTGAAGGAGATCATTGCATATCAGGGACCAGGCTCATCCCATCCCAGAGGCAAGTGTTGGGCCTATGGGAAACACGGGCAAACCATATACAACAAATGACTACAGATTCTCCAACCAAAGAGCCCAAAAGGAGAAAAGAAATAGAATATAATTCAGACTTCAGTTGAATTCGGTTTGCTTTTGGAACCACATTTTAGTGTTCCACTAACACATGCAGAAATTGCTAGCTTTTAGATGCAGCTGCCCATTTTAGTTAGCATGCCAACAGACGAGTAACAGAATAAGAAACTACAAACTGTAACGGTTGAATGAAAAAGAATCAACGACTCAAAAAGTAACAAAAATACAAACGGAAAAAATGTAGAGAAGATAATAAAAAATGGCCTTTCACTCAAATTATACATACTAAGTTTGCCTTTAGTCAACCAAAGCAACAAAGACGAATGAGTGCAAGCAAGGGTCGAACAATAACCAAAGCATTGTTCATTAACTTCACAGCCCCACATTGCACCTAGATGTTAATTTACGCTTTTGTTGACGCATCCATTGTAAAAGTATTCGCAATGAATGCAACGCCTTGCAAAAGCGAGGAATAACAATCATTTTAACACTAAAACAAGATATTACAGATGCAAGGAACTAGTACACGAAAACCAACTTAAGGCTATTGGCTACATTAGATGACCCGTAGTAACATGTCCTCTGTGATGTTATCTTTACACCATTCATCATCATTTTGAAAGAGCGGAAAACATAATAAGTAAATTTCGAAAAATCTTCACTCACATATATTTAACCTCAATTTTAATTGAAAAGGAGAACTTAAAATTATTATAATTCAACTACCCACATTATATCTAAAATTTTGCGGTTCTTCCAATAACTTGACTGTTGCAAACTCAACAAGTCATACTATCACCACCTCCGCCCAACAATTGTTTCTTGCAACACTAATGGCCTTAAGCTTTTTTATGTAGATACACATAAGTACTTTCTTATGAAAAATGAGAAAATGGTGAGGGTACACCGAACAATGCTTTTGTTTGAAACTCCGAACAAGAAACACTCATCGTTTACAGGAATTTATAGTGTTGAAGGCATGAAAGTAGCCATTCAACTAAAACTTGGTCATAATCAACTTAGAATTGGCGCCAATTTGTGATCGTCCGTATACATACCAAGCCAAGCTTGATGACGAATTTAGTCTAGAGATTAACATTAAGTCGAGATTAGATAGAAGCGGCCTCAGATCAAGTACAATTTTTTTGCTAATCACTACTACGTGATCCAATCAGGCAAAACAATCATAATAAGTACTAAGAAAAACACAAAAGAACACGAAATATGCATACATTGATAAATATACAACAACAATTAGGCGAGGACCGGACTCTTACGACGTGAGAGTGGATAGCGCAAGATACACAATACAGCATCTTAGCATACAACTTCGGAAGAGTGTAACCTGCAGAATAAAAAACCGATTTTTCACTCAAAAGATCAGAAAAACAAACTCCAAAATACAATTTTTTTTTTACAAAAAAAAAAAAACACAAATAGAGAAAAAGATCTCTTACCGCGGCTTGCTCAACGATGTTCCTCACGAGAAACCTCTTGATGGCCTTATCCTTTTTGTTTTTTTACAGTCAAATAAGATCGAATTCGATCAAATGTTCATAGATCCATTAGGGATTGTTCACTTCGTGTTGGAAATTTCAGGGTTTTTGGAGAATCGCTTGCCTTAGGGCAGCATTTGCCGCAGTTGGAGCAGCGGATGAACCTGACATGGCCGCGGCCGTGCTTGTTACGGCCGCCATTCCTGCGCTTGAAGGTCTGCGTAGATAAGTAGAGGAAGGAGGGTTACAGCAATGGAAAATTGGGAGAGGAGGAGATAGAACAGATCTAGGGTTAGGGTTAGGGTTAGGGTTAGGGTTAGGGTCAGGGTTTTCCGTAACATCGCGGCGAGTGGAGAGTGGTAGCGCGAAGAGGGAGCGGCAGGGGGGCTTCAATTCTAGGGTTTAGTTTTAGGAGGAGACGCGAAGCGAGAGAGGTTCTAGATTAAATTAAGTTATTGCATGAGCCCGGTGCATTTTGATCCATGCACCACCTGGTCCACGCCGGGTCCACGTGAAGTGAATTTAGATCATTTCCATTTTTTTTAAAAAAAACATTTAGGGTTTAGATTTAAAATTTAGACATTTAAATTAGTTACTTGAAATTTTAATTTATATGTCATGATTTATGCATAATTTCTCCTTTTATACAATACAAAAAATTTAATTATTTAATTATTTTATTTAAGATGGTTGATAAAATATATTGCTTATGGCGAAAAATGTTATAAGAAAAAAATTTATTTGATTTGAGATATTATAATTTTGTGTTGTCAAATTTTTTTTAAAAGAATATATTATTATTATCTTTTATAATTTTCTACTCATGCATGGGAAGGTCTTTGAGAAGAGTTTTGAGTTATCATAGACCCGGTATATGCTCCTGGTCCATGCGATAATTCCTTTACGTTTATGTTGGCTCCTTTTCCCCTTCATCCTCTTCATGGACTCCTCAAACACCACCACCACCACCACCACCATTACCACCTCCCCTCCTCCTCCCTCGTCCCGACCATGTCCTCCACCTCAAACCCTAACCCTAACCCTAACCCCTCACAGCCATGGTGCCTCCATCTTCTTCTCCCACCCCGACGACCACCGCCCACCACTTCCTCCGCCGCCGCTCCTCCGCCCCCTCCCACCTCGCCCAAGCCCACGCCGCGCTCCTCAAAGCTGGCCTCGTCCACCGCCGACGCTTCCTCTCCAAGCTCGTCTCCCTCCTCGCCCTCTCCCCGCACGGGAGCCTCCCCCACGCGCGCGACCTCTTCGACTCCGCCCCGCCTCGGCTTCAATCCCCGCCGCTCTTCGCCGCGCTCATCCGCGCCTACGCCGCCGCCGCGTTCCCAGCCGAGGCCCTCCGCCTCTTCAACCTCATGTGCCGCCGCCGCCTCCCCGCCGCTCACTTCACCTTCCCCTTCCTCTTCAAGGCCTGCGGCCGCGCCTTCGCCGAGTCCCCGCTCCCCGATTTCCCCCGTAAGGGCGCCGAGCTCCATTGCCGCGTCGTCCGTCTAGGTTTTGCTTACGACCCGTTTGTTCAAAACTCCTTAATCTTCATGTACTCGAAATGCAGTAGCCTCCACGACGCGCGGAAGGTGTTCGACGAAATGGCCGAGAAAACCCTGGTCTCGTGGAACGCCATGATCGCCGCGTACGACCGAAGCGGCGACCGGGCGGCAGCGGAGCGGCTCTTCCGGGAAATGCCTGAGAGGAATGTGACATCGTGGAACGGCATGATAGCCCGGCATGTGCGAGTAGGGAACACGCGTGCCGCGCAGATATTGTTCGACGAAATGCCCGAAAGGGACGCGATCTCCTGGAACTCCATGATTGCTGTGTATATTCGCACTAAGAATCATAAGCGAGCTCTAGAGATTTTTCGCCAAATGCAGGCTAATAATATCGAGCCTACGGAGCTTACACTTGTTTCGGTTCTTGGGGCTTGTGCCGAGACCGGTGAGTTAGAGATAGGTACAGAGGTTCATAATCATTTAGAAAATAACCACATTACAATTGATGGGTATGTGGGCAACGCTTTGATTGACATGTACGCAAAGTGCGGTAGCTTGAAGCTTGCGAGAAAGGTTTTCGGTGAGATGCCTATGAAGCATGTTACTTGCTGGAATTCGATGATCACAGGTTTGGCGGTTCACGGCCATTGCGAAGAGGCGTTAGAGCTTTTCACCTCCATGGAGAGGGAGCTGAATGGTGTCGCGGAGCCAAACCGGGTGACATTTCTTGGGGTTTTAATTGCTTGTACCCACAAGGGTTTGGTGAAGGAGGGGCAAATTTATTTCGATCGAATGGTTAATGAGTATAAGATAGAGCCTGACATGAAGCACTATGGTTGCATGGTTGATTTGCTAAGCCGATGTGGCATGGTTGAAGAAGCTTATCGGATGATTAAGGAGATGCCCGTCAAGGCCAATTCGGTGATGTGGAAGACCGTGCTGGCAGCTTGTCGAGTGCATGGGAATGTAGAGTTGGGAGAGAAAGCATTTAAGGAGCTTCTTGAAATGGATTCCATGGGAGATGATGAAGTAGTTACGATGTCGAACATTTATGCAGAAACTGGCAGATGGGATGATGTCAAGCGTTTGCGAAGTAGGGTGACAGGTTGTAACATTTGGAAGCAAGCGGCTTGTAGTCAGATTGAGCTGTTGCATTGAAGGGTGCCACTCTTAAGGTTCTTTTTCTCTGCTGAAGTTTCTGTAGAAGTGCTATTTGAATAGAATTGCATGAAAAAGTCATTATTATTTCATTAATCTCTTTAATTGCTTCTTGCTGCAGCTAGAAGTAAAATCTTCAAATATAAGCTCTGTGTTTTGAGCCTAGATGCTTGTTTCTGCTTCTTACCATGGCTAGAAGCTCTGGGTCATTAGTTTGGCAAACACCCAGCTGCTTCATAAATGGAGCTGTATGGTTGCACTAGTCAAGCACTCCTTGATACAGTGGGCTAGTTGAAGACAGTTATATATGTCGAATCGTTGGCGCTAACCATTAATCCCAAAAGCTCGAGCGGTTAGAAATACGCAACCAATTTACTTAAAGCGTATAGACACAGCGCCCACGGGTCTCGACCGGACTCAATCCACCTGGACGTTAGGTCTATTGTTGGGTCTCTTGCCGTTAGGTCTATTGTGGACAACTTGGACGTTAGGTCTATTGTTGGGTCTTTTGCCGTTAGGTCTATTGTGGACCGCAGTCCCACTCAACTTATTGGGCTCACCCAACTCAACTTATTAGTCTTCTGGACCTATTGTCACGGGGCAGGAAGTTGGGCCTATTTTAACTCATACATAAATAGCCAACAATATAGTCCATTGTGTGGATTGAAAGTGCTAACCAACTATCTCAAAAGCACTAGCTCGTAAAAAGGATATGTTTTTCTTGAATAAAAAGATATGCAGTTAGAATGATAGTTGTCTTTAGGCTGCGTTTGGTAACGAAATAATATTTGAAGGAATAAATATTTTTATTTTTAAAATAATTTAATGTTCTAGAATATAGAGAAATAAAAAAAAATTTATATGTGATTTGATATTTTCTTATTCCATAAAATAATCAAATTTTGTGGGTGGTTGATAAAATAGTATCATCTAAAAAGTGAAATTAGTTAAAGGGATAAATTTAACGATAGAAAATATAAAAACATCAATTAATTAGTATTTTTACAGCTATAATAGCTGAACTATATATATATATACATAAAAAATAATAAATATTTTGGAGTTTTGATGAATATATATAATTTTTTTATACAATATAAATAAATTATTTATGGTGGAGAATTTTTTTAAAAAAATATACAAACAATGAATAAAAAAAATATTATTTTTTATTTTTAATAATATTTTAGTAAAATTAATATTATATATATAATAAATATAGAGTAGAGATTATATATTTTCAAAAGTACAAGCCCAACGCCCAACTATACTTGTGAATTTTTTATTGTTGAATTTGGATTGAGATTTGTGTTATTGTAAAGTCAACTAAAGAGAGAGAAAGAAAAAATAAATAGCATAAATTTTAATGTAAATTCAATGATAAAAAATTCACAAGTATATTTTGACTTGTGTTTTTGAAAGTATATAAGCCATACTCATAAATATATATTATTATATATTAATAATATTATAATTTTACTAGCGATATTTATATCATGTTTCTATTCTAATTTTTTAAAAACTACAAGTCATCGTTTTTGAGTCATATCGTGTTTTATTTGTAATGCTTTGACCATAAATTTTCATTCTAATGGAAGTTAGATGTGATGCTGCTATTTCTAAAAAGTAGAGAAAATCAAAGTTGAATACCTAGAAAAGGACTTTGTGGTTGTTTTATTTGTATCTTTTCTGTGCAAAAATTAAGGCTGCTTTTGGTTCGGGGATAAAAAAAATTTAGTTATATCGGGAATAGATATAAATTATGGTATTAGCAGGAACTAGTGTAAATTTCTGTTTAGTTGGGTTTAAGAGTTATACCGGGTATAAAGAAAATTGTGTTTGGTAAGTTAAAAAGGAATAAGAAGAATAAAGAGTACTAAAATTTTAATTTATGATTAAAATTTTACTGATATGATTTTAAATATTTAATTTAAAATATTTATTAAAAAAATTATTAAAATTTATATTTTACTTATATATAAAAAAAAGTATTAAAAAAATTTATCATATAATTTATTAAAATTATATGATAAATTTATTAAAAATTAAAATTAAAAATTTTAAAAGCTATAAAATGTAAAATTTAAAAATTTATAAATGTTAAAAATTTTAATTTTAATTGATTTAAATAATTAGTTAATTATCTAAATACTTAAATAATTAGTTAATAAAATAATTAAATTAATTAAAATATTGAATTAATTAAAAAATTAAAATAATAATTAAAATTATATTAATTTAATTAAGCTTATTCTTAAATAGGAACCAGCCTTGTTCCAGGAAAAAGCTGGAAGAGTAATTCCAGTCTTATACCAGCTTATTTCAGAAAGACGAGAACAGTTGTTTTAATCCGACCTTAATTTCGTTTGGATATTAGGGATAAGCCCTTATAACTCTAGTTCTCGTTACCGAGGCCTTAAGTAGACGATAAAATTGAAGGGCATGAAAACAAAGTCAAAGGAGCATTTTGCCATTTTTCTTGGTGTATGAACTTTTGACTCTTCTTAGAATGTACCCTAGGATAGGATATGTTCCACCCCCACTTGGTCAAGTGATACAAAATGTGACTTTGACCTTATCAAATTCTTATGTTATGTATGGGTAACTAAAAAACAAAGAGGGGTAAGTTTTATATTTGCCCCTAAATTTGTAGATAATTTCAAAAAATAAAAAAAAAAATCAGCTTTCCTATCTATTCAGGTTAAATTTGATATATACATACAAAATTTTTAAAAATAGAGAATTAGAATATCTCTATTGTTTAGCATACTCATCAAAATTATAAGATAAATTTTAAAAATTACAGGTACTAAAATAAAAAAATTATGCTTTTACAAAAAAAAAACGAAAAAGAAAAAAAGAAGAGTGGACCAAAGTGAAGTTGGAGTGAAAGTTCAAGTGGGTAACGCAATTTGACCAGTTAGGTGGGGATGGAAATTGAAATGGAATTTGTTTTTCCCGGACCTTCGGTTGGGGGATTAATTCGGATCTTGGTGGAAATTAATTCGACCCGGAGAAAGTTGGTGTACACGCTCTCACTCCCAAAGTTGACCAAGTTCCCGAAAGTTGACTTTTTTTTAAAAAAATATATATTATTATTATTATTATTTATTTAATATTAAGTTCGAGATTCATTGGGTGATTCGTAGAAACTCTACTCCCAAAAAAAAAAAAAAAAAAAAAAAAAAAAAAATCCCATAAAATCACACCTCCCATCTCTCTTCTTCTGCTTCTTCGTGTTCTTCTTCTCCGTACGCCTCGGGTCAATGCGGTGAGAGGAGCGGTAGAGGAATCGAGGGGTCGTCGGCCACCGAATCCACGTTGTGGAAGCGCTTCTCCCGATCGTGGAGCGGAAAAGCGTGGTTTTGGTGGGGAAAAGGGGAGGAAAAGCTCGTCCTTTTGAGCTGTCGATAACGCGGGATCCGAGAGATTTGAGGCGGAGGAGCTTTTTTTGATGAGGGATCTACGACCCCCGGATCCGCGCAGGAGAAGCGCTTCTTCCGGTTGCGGTGTGGAAAAGCTCGATTGAGGTGGGAAAAAAGGGAAAAAAGGGCGAAAAAGCTCGTCTTTTGAGCCTTATCCGCCGCTGGATCCGAGAAATTTGAGGTAAAAGAGCTTGTTGATGGGGTTTTAGGGTTTCTCAGGGGCTTCTGAGAAGACCCAGATGGGGGAATCGGCGGTAGCGGTGGATGAGAAGGGGCGTGCCCTAATCGGCGCCTGATTCGTGCTGTGTAGGGTTTCCGAACCCCTCGATATAGGGTTTTTGTGGGGTTCATCTGATGAGGATGGAGGAGAATGCGGCGCTCCACACTATACAGAGCTCGATCCAAGCGTTGGGGAGGGGATTCGACGTCAACTACGACACGAGGCTTCTATATTGCAAAGGGATCGCGGGGTCCCGGCTAATTGAGGTGGATGAGCACGCTAGGGATTTGGAGGTGTTCGATGATGTGGTTGTGCTCAATGTGTCGAGGGATGTGAAGTGTTCTTATGATAGTGGTGGAAGAGAGGGAACTGGTGCTTGTAGTTTCTATGAGGTGTGGTATAACTCTTACCAACTAATTTCCCTTTGCTTTCTCATGTTAAATTTGGTATTTAATTTACATTCTCACTGTAGATAATTGTGCTTTCCCTTCGAATCAGACATTTGTAGTTTATCGTGTAGTTGGCGAAAACAAATTTATGTTGTTTAATATGTGTTGTAGGAGATTTTAATTGGTTATGGTATCAAGTGAGGGTGTGATTGTTCGGGTAATTAGGAATTTTAAGTCATTGAAGATCGAAAACTGCTTCTCCTGTTCTGATTATTAGTTTTCTCCCGTTAAGTTTTAGTTATGTTTTACATGGTTAGATCAGAATTAAGTGTGGAGGTATTTGTGTATTTTGACCTCTCAGCTATTTCGATCGCCCAAACTACAGTGAAAGTCATGCACTTAGTGTATTGAGCATTTTGCGTGTTATACATATTATTCTAGTTCGATTAGATACTACCTCATTTTAAGTTATAAGTACGTGTTTGATTATCAATCATCCCTGTACTCATATTAAATCGGCTATTCTACTGGAGTTTGTTTATTGAAAAATTAGTCATCAATATGTTCAAATTCCTAGTTCGTTCATAATAAATGGTAAAAACCATGGAATAATGCAAAAAATTAATGGCTTTAAATGTTTGCCATCTCCAACGCGCACAATATATCAAAGCAAACTCATTATTTTGCAGAGTTTATGTGAGGATTCGGCTGCCATGTATCAAATCTCAATGTTACTTTCTTGGTTTAGAGCTCAAATTTGGAGTGGTAAATTGGAGCAAATCACATTCACTTAAAATACAAGTGCCTGCAGAAAGGTTGTAAGGAAATAAATGGATTTCCAGTGGTTAAAATTTTAAAGTTGCAAATTGCTAGTATGTAGTAAGTAAAACCTAAACATTGGAAACTATGCTATTTGTTGCCATTGAGATGCATCGTACAAGATATTGAAGTGCAAACAAAGTGTAGTTAGAGCATTTGGGTGTCTTATATGATTTATTTGAATATTGTTTACCCGCGCTTTTATGGCAGTGATAACTTCCTTGCATAGTCATATTACGGGGCCTTGTTTAGATGTCGGAACAAATTATATAGTGCCAAATTTTCACAATTATGGAGATTTTCTTCTGTGGTTGCAACCTAGGAGCTTGATTTCAATCCATTGTGAGCATACTTTAGAATTCTATCCCTATGCATATTCTTTCATGATTCATCACAAGCTGGTATCAACAAACCTTGTAATTGATTTTAGTTTTTCCCTGGTTAATTTACTTCTAGCATTCCAACGAGAATCTTGCTTAATGGTTATGTTATTTACTGTTTATAGTAATGCAGGTCTGATTATATAGTTCGTGAATTCTCATGATTTCTTATTTTTCCCTTGGTAAGTGACTGCAGATGGCAGACTATTTTAATAGAAAGGCTAATCTATCAGGGAATATCCCCCTTGGGTGCTTCAATTCTGCATTTAGCTTCACAGGATCAAAGAAAACTGATGCTGTATCTACAAAGAGCCTCGCCATGGATGGGAAGTTCATCCCTTTATGTAAAGTTCAGATTATAAAGCAATCCCTAACATTGAAAGAAGAGGTGAGGCATGCTGTGCCACTTTCATGGGACCCATCATCTTTATCAAGGTAAAGATGCAGATTTTTTTCTGCAAATGTAAGCAATTTTATGTAATGGAGCACCATGACAATTTCAACTTGTATACAGGTTTATTGAGAATTATGGCACTCATATTGTTACGTCCATTACTATCGGTGGTAAGGATGTAATCTATGTCAAGCAGCACAGTTCATCACCTTTGTCTGCCATGGAAATTAAAAATTACGTACTGGACCTCGGAGAGCAGAGGTTCTCTGAAAGCGAAAGCCATACGAACTCAGGTCCAATGAAAGTGAAGGATAAGGCTAGTGCTTTTGTGCTATTCTCTTGGAAGTTGCTCGTGAGCATTGTAATTAGCATATGTTGCCGTTATATCCCTTTGACTATTTGCTGCTCATGGTTTGCCAGGCTGTGGATCCTTTCGTATTCAACAGCCAGGGAGTATATCCGCAACCTCCTAACACACCGTATCTTACAGCAAAAGAGGCAAGTGAAGCATCTTCTCTTTTATTATTTGGTTTTGTGTTTTAGTACTTCTACGATTAAAGAAATGTAAACAAGCCCTAAATGCTGATTGGCATTTAAGTCTAGAAATAAGGAATATGGAGTATAGGAAGAGGATTATGTATATGTCTTCATTTTACCCTCTCCATTTGAATCCTTACACACAGTTTGAACTATGAAATTTTTTTTGGCAGACATCGGCAATTTGGTGATGCTTCCATCATTTAACAATGTTTATGACTTTTTTTCTTAACTTCGGTCCCTTTTGGATACAACGCTAATGATCAGACAAGATTACTACAGATTTGTTTGTAGGCCTAGCTAGAGCATCTGTAGAAGTGCTGTTTATGAAGAGTAGCTGCTCGAAATAGCACTAGCATCCTTTTCATTTAAATAATAAAATCTCCGCAACAGCTTATTGCTGTAGCAGAAGTGAAAGCTTCAAATTGCTATTTCTGTATCGCTTCAGCAAAAGCACCAAATCTTTGGTTTGCCTTGCCAAATGCCTGCTAGCAGCTAGCTTATTTGTTTCAGAAGCCAGGTGCAATGGGCATTAAGATTGATAATCAGCCATGAGGCCAGATGATAAGATTCACTACTATGCGCAGAAGGGAGTATTTTGCAGTTAAACTATCCATTCTAATGCCCTTCATATCAAGTGATCAATACATTTGAACTCTAGAGAATCCTAATTTACTGAATTACATGCTAGGTTTTGTTCAAGTATTCTATTTCAAGGAGGAGATTTTTTTTTCTTTTTTCTGTTTTCATGTTATTGCAAATTATGGTCTTGACCAGCAGAGAGAAGCATGCGCATTTTTTTGCCCACAATCGTTGAAACTCTGCTCAATACCTCCTGTAAACGGAAGATACCATATCCGATGATAGATTTTATGGCTTATTGTTTAGTTTCCCCGCCGAGTTCTCTAGATTTTACTAACTTCTGCTCACCATTTGTATTGGTTTGATTATCAAACGAAGTTTTGGTAGACTGAATGAGAGACTACTGTAAAGTTTACTGTTTTCATGTTTTAGTTTGTTATGGTATCTATACGGCACTTGCTTAAGCCTCTTAACTAATGATGAGAATTTGAAATGTCTCTATCTTCTGATGCATTTACTTATGCAGGATGTAACAGTAATTTTCAGAAGAAGGGGAGGGGATGATCTAATTCAAAGCCACACCCACTGGGCAAGTACTGTCCGTTCAGCACCCGACGTTATAGATATGACCTTCTTTCCGATCACTTCTCTACTCGAAAGGGTGGCTGGAAAGGACTATCTTATCCGCGCTATTAACCTTTACCTCGAATGTAATATACCACCATAGAAAATATACTTACCAAGATCTAAATCTATAACCAGGCTCTGAATTATTCTATTGGATTCTGCAGATAAGCCCCCAGTTGAGGAGCTAAGGTACTTCTTAGAGTTTCAGGTTCCTAGATTATGGGCCCCAGTGCAAGATGGGCTTCGAGGACAACAAAGAAAAGAGCCAGTGTGCCCCTCTTTGCAGTTCAGCATAATGGGAAAGAAGCTATATGTCAGCCAAGAACAGGTACGCAGTGCTGAGAATGGAACGTGGGCCTTGGAAACTAGTTAAAACCTTTTTGTCGAAAGCAGAGGTGTTTTCCAAGAGAAGAAGGCTATTAAATCTCATTATGTAGATGAAATGGCTTAGACAGAAGCACATGTATCATTTCTTTTATTGTTAGTAAATTTTGGGTCACATCCAGAGGACTGAAACAACAGCACATGTGAAATCCTATGATAATGGTGGATTATTTATTTGAAAATTTTGTGCTTTTAGCGACAGATGTACTGTAGTATCATAATTTTCTTGTTAGAAAAAAAATAGCCAGGCTAACCTTCCTTTTCTGGATGTTTCCTATTTCACTAAAACCTTCAATATGTGCGGAATAAATAATGCTGTCACTTCATATGTAACTTGAATAACAATAAGGACTCATTAATTCTGTAACACTGAATCTTTAGTCTATTTTTTTTCTTAGTTAATCTTCATTTTTGCATAATTTACGTGGACTCTGCCGATCCTAACTTCAACATCTAGCCTTATGCTTCTTTTATTACTAAAGAATGTTACTTTTTCAGGTAACGGTTGGGCGAAAACCAGTCACTGGACTAAGACTCTGCTTGGAAGGCGCAAAACAGAACCGACTATGCATACAAGTGCAGTACTTATCGACCCTACCAAAGATCTTCCAACCCTACTGGGATGCCCATGTGGCGATTGGCGCACCAAAATGGCAAGGACCGGAGGAACAAGACAGCCGATGGTTCGAGCCTGTTAAGTGGAAGAACTTCTCCCATGTCAGCACGACTCCGGTTGAATACCACGAGCCCTTCATTGGCGACACCTCCGGCGTATACATAGTCACCGGGGCCCAGCTTGGAGTGTGGGATTTCGGTGCAAAGAATGTCCTCTACATGAAATTGCTATATTCTAAAGTACCTGGATGCACTATCAGGAGATCATTATGGGACCATAGCCCTACTACTGTTGCTGCTGCTACAACTACGACTACTTTGGACGACAAAACTGAATCTGGTGACTCGAGCTCAAGCTCGAGTTCGGCGGATGCGGGCAGGTTGCTGAAGTTTGTGGACATGTCGGAGATGTTTAAAGGGCCGGAGGATATACCCGGGCACTGGTTGGTGACGGGCGGGAAGCTCGGTGTTGAGAAAGGGAAGATTGTTTTGAGAGTGAAGTATTCTTTGTTGAACTACTGAAATCGGTTTGTTTTACGGGTGTTGACAGATGTCGTGCCTTCTGCATGTACATTAAGGAAAAATTAACTTTGGTTAAATTTAGAGAGCTGAAGATTTGATTTTGCCCACAAGCATTTTCTGCAAAGTTAGTTGATCAAGCTTTCGTTCCGAGCGCTCAGAAAGGCCTAGGGATGTTGAGGGTCCTGAAGAATTTACTTCTTCTAGGAGTTATGGTACAAGTACTTCATAAGGTATATCAAAATTCAGTTTCTGACAAGCAGTTGGTTCGGCTTTTAAGTTTCCCACATGACACACAACACTGGCATCAATATGGGAAAAGCGAAACCCACCGCTTTTGCTACGTGTGCAATATTGATTCATCGATTATATATTGAAGTGCTTTTCGAATGTACTGGTGCCATTACTCTTTCGGTGAAGTATGTTGACTCAGATTCAATGAGAAGGCGACCGACACTTTAGCAGTAATCCATGGTCCTCAAATTACTTACCTTGAACTATATAATAATTTCTCTGTGCCATGGTTTCAAACTGGGTTAATTGTGGCTCCTGTAGGGCTCACATCTTCTATTTTTAATCTACAGTACTTTGTTACAGTGTTTTAAACCAGTTGAGAATTAAGTTTTGTTCTAGTCTCTGACCTTTTTGACAATTTTTGAACTGATAAATTCCTGATCTTAGTGCATTTCCATGATTAGAGATGGACTCTCAGCTCTAATTTGTCCTGCTGTTAGGGGCCAAATTAAAGCAACTAGCACTGGTGCTAAGTTATCTATGAAGGACCCTGATATTTTCTTTCTGTTGTTTTAAGTCTATATTTGGCCCAGCAACTGCTGCCATAGAAAGTGATGCTAGATTAGAGTTTCTCACAAAGTCCCATGTTACTTTTTTGAGAGAAAGGCAGCGTGCTGCCGCTTCATTCAATACAATGATGAATTTAGCAAGGGGTGGGGCAACGGCTACAGGAGCAGACGGGCCCAAAAAAATAAAAAAAAAATAATAATTAGACGCAGAATCTTGTCCAGTAAGACCGGTAGAGCCTGATTTCAGTGAGGATCTCGCGGAGGGGACGGCGCTTATTCTCGAAGATCCTTCTGTTCCTTTCCAGTCAGATGAACCACCACGTGGCTCAAAGTCCCATGTTACTGTTGGATCTACCAAACTTCTTGCTATTAAGCTGGACCAAATTGGAGATTTTCCTTTGAAAACTCAATTTCGCCCGCCCCCCAGAATTTTTGTTTGCCAAAAACTTTTCTTTTCGCTACTCATATGCGAAACACAGTTTACAAAACTCAACAAACACCCATCTGGAGCAGGGAAGAAGTTTTTATCAGACTCATTTCTTTTAATCTGGCAGCTAAAAGGAATGCGTCAAATCAGATAGATCTATAGATTTTGTTTTAAAAATTCAATTCGTTCTATTAATCAGAATATTATTTGTCAAATACTTAACTTTTTATTTTATACGAACAACAACAGGGGTTCTTTCACGAGCATCATCTTCTTACAGTAAAAAGGAACACGTTTAATGTAGAGATACATCTAGTACAAATTTTTTTTTTCTTTTCCAAACGGTGATTGACTTTTTATAGTACGGTACAACCAAACATACACAATAAAAATAAGGCTTAATTACACCTTACTATACTATACTATAGTACCATAATTTTATTAGCTATGTTATGATATTTTTTCAAAAATACCATTGTATTATTATATTTCACAATCTCTGTAATATATGTTAGATTTATTTTTATTTGTATTTTTCTATTTTATACTCTGCTTTTTTTCATATAGATATTACTAACCTTTTTTTTTTTTTTTTTTGTCAATTTCTATATTTCTGTTAACAAATTTATTATTTTAAGTAAAATCTAACAACTTCATTAAAAGACACGTACTACGTAGTAAAGAAATTGTAAAATAAATTTTGATGATAGATTCACTAAAAGCTTCTATCAAATTATTTTTTAACAGCTCTTATATTGAATTATAACTTTATTGCTTATAGTATAGGAATTAGAAAAAAAAAATGATATAGTTGAATAATGTCTTTATAAAAAAAAAATATAGTACCATATAAGGGTGAAAGTAGTTAGGACATACTCTCGTCGAATTCGACACCGAATTCGATACAAATTCGACACCGAATTCGATAAAATGCAAATACGATTATCAAAATTTAGCATTTGATACATATTCATATTCAAATTTGTATTGAAAAAAATATAAAAAAAATATAAATACAAATATGATTTTTTACAAAATCCGACCGTATCCATTTCCATTTCTAAGAGATAAGATGAATGCTAACATATATTATAAGGGAATAAAATAATTTTTTCTATTTTGTTCTTTGTTTAATTTACTATGAATTTTATATGAAATTATATTTATATTTATAAAAATATTAAATTTTATTGAATAAAATATAGGTATATGAAGTTGAATACAAATGGATATTTTATTAGCACTAGTTTTAATTTATATTTATATTTACATAGTATATATTATTATCTGAATAATATTCAAATAAACATTTGATTCATATCTGAATTCAAATATATTTTAAGCATATATATATATATATATATATATATATATATATTATAGAAATAAAATTTAATAGAGTATAATTAAGTCTAAAAATAAAAAATAGTCATAAGAGGAAACAAGTGCTTTTCACTGTATACTCTCATCCACGGTATAGGAGACAACAAGTCACATCCATATTTATTTATACCAAGACCTTTTAATAGAAGAATCCATATACATATTCAACTTAAAATTGAACTATCACAACCCACAACACAAGCATCTCTCACCCATATGTGATGACAAAGTTGGGGAGCTACAAACAATGACAAAAATAAAATCTAAAAAGCCCTTGACACCTTCTCCAAAGACCATATATATATATATATTAATACATCCATATATATTTTTATGTATGTATTAATATAATTTCTCTACTAATTATAATTTGTAGAGAGGGACATAGCGGGTGCTAAAAATAAAGCAGCCTCTGCCTTGCCAAATACCTCTCTCTCTCTCTACAATGAGAATATATATATATATATATATATATATATATATATATATATTGCAAACTAGTGGCAAATATAATTAATTATTTATTTAAAACTGGCTGCCCTCGAAGGTCTGGCCGAACTGCCAGTCGGCGGGGACGACGTTGTAGTTGGTGACAGTGCGACCGTCGCTGGCGGTGACTTGGAAGGAGAGGGACTGGCCGTCGAGGTCGGCGTTGCTCTGCCAGTTCTGGCCCCAATTGCGCGACATGGGCTGCCACCCGGTGTTCGACCCCTTGATCGACACAGCGTGCACGTCGCCTGCGCCCGCGACGTTCGTGACCAGCACCAGGTTGAAGTATGAGTGACCGTTGATGGTGAATCGAATGCCGCCTTTCTTTACACATGACACCCTGTAGTGACAAGATTATAAATTTTACTATGAGATACCATGCCCAAAAAAAAAACAAATAAATAAATAAATTATGGATTTGTGACAGATTTCTGGGCCCAAAAAGATCACCACATCCCCAAGTTGAGTCCGGGCCATAAGTGGTTCCAAACCTAGACTTGGACTTGGTCCCACTCAACTATAAATTTATGGTACAAAAGGTGTAGTTTAATATATTGAAATGAAGCTCATTTAATTCAAACCAAACCCATTTGGTAATGAAGCTAATTTAGATTGGGTTTGATCCATGTGCTAGCTAAGTAACTCAACATATATAATAGTAAATCTCACCTTCTATAGGCCACAGGTACGATTCCCGCACGATACTGAGCAATTTGGAGGAATGCGGGCTCGGCCATGTCAAAGTGCGGGCGGGGAGGGTTGCACCACCCACCGTCGTCGCTCGGGAGGCCGTAATTCGGGGGGCAGAAGTTTGTAGCTGTCACTATGATCGAGCTCGATAGGCACCACTGCGGGTCGTCGTCGCACCGCATCTCATAGCACGACCCGCAGCTAAGGCCATCATTGAAAAGCGCGGTGCTCAGAGCGGCGGTGTTCGTCCCGTATCCCTGACTGTACAAGTTTCCGTACCCACAAGCCCCTCCTGTATGATGCGACAAATAAAATCAGCACACTTTTCAAAATTTGAAGTCAAAATGTATTCCGATCAAGTGCACGATCAAGAATTCTGCCACTACGGAATGCCAGAAATAAGAATGTGCATATTGCCGGTCGAAATGTCTATAGACATACCCATCGTGCCGGACGCATCACCACCACCGTAAAACGTCGCGTGCGCGCTCTGCCAATCGGAGGAATCCGCAAATGCTCCTCTCAAAAGGAAGAGAAATGAAGAGAAAAGGAGAATATGATAACTATAGAAGGAGACAATTGGAGTTTCCATTGAGAGAACTAAAGAGAGAAAAAGGAATTTGAATGTGTGTTATGGTTTTAGGCTCCTTGGTGAGATAAAAGGTGAGGAGAGGGTGGTGTATTTATAGAAGAGGTGTGGGGTAGAGTATAAATTAGTTTGTAAATAAATAAATTTATTTATTTTTTGTTCTTCTTCTTTTTAAGTAATTTGTTATTATTATTTTATTTTTTATGTTTTAATTTGTTAAAAACTAGAAGAGGCAAGTAGGGGTTCCACATGGTTGAAAGGGATTGGTGTAATGGGGACAAAAGGGGGGAGCACATGCACATGTTTTAAGGGGGAAGGGGTGGGAGTACCAACCGCAAAGGACCCTCTTGTGGGGCCCATTACCTCTCCTCACCCACATGCTCTCTTTCAACATTTTTATTTTATTTTATTATTTTACTTATTTTTTTAAAAAAATTATGGAATTTTTTTTTTTTTTTATCTTCTTAAGTAATGTTTGGTTCGAAAATTATAAATTTGGGAATAAATTTTTTTATCCCTGTGATAGCTTGTTATTTCGGAATAGTCAGGAATGTAAAGCTGTTATTCTTAGGAATAGCTGAAATTGTGTTTGGTTCATTTTTAGAATAAACAATAATAGTGAAAAAATAAAAATAATTATAATTTTAAAATTATAATATTTTTATCTAATTAATTAATATAAAATATTAATTAAATAATAATTAATATTTGTATAAATTAAAATTTATATTTTAGTAAATAATACTGTTTAATTTTTTTAAAATTAAAGTTAAAAAAATTAAAATTTGTATAAATTTTAAAATTTATTAAATTTATAAATTTATTAAAAATTAAAATTACAAATTTAAAAAGTTATAAAATTTAAAATATCTCTAAATTTAAAATTTAAAATTTTAATTATCTCAAAAAATGTGTAAAAGATTATGTAAAAATTTTAATTTTTAAATTTTTATAAATTAAAAAATTTCTATAAAAAAATTAAAAATTTATATATACAAAATTTGTATAAATTTTAAAATTTTAAATTTTTAAATTTTTAAAATTTTAAATTTTTAAATTTATAACAAATTAAAGTTAAAAATTTTAAAATTTTAAAATAAAAAAATTTAAATTTAAAATTTTATAAATTTTATAAACTTTAATTTAAATTTAAAAAAATAAAAAAAAAGATGGAAATGAGGTTGTTCTCGGATGGGAACAACTTTATTCCCACCAATGAAGAGAATTGTTATCCCCTTCTTAACGGACTATTCTAGAATAATCCGTTAAGGGAGGGATAATAAATTCCTCCCGCTTTTTTTTTTTGTGTTTGGGAGATAAATAGGGGATAAAATTTAATAAGTGTTCTTCTCTTGTGTTATTTATCCAAATGTGTGAAAAACATGTTGTGGTTAATAGCAACCCCAATGAATGAAAAAAATTTTCTACAGTTCAAAATACAGCGTCTAGTTTACGACAAAAAATATTTTTTATTAAATTATTCTATAATATAAATGATAAGCTGATAAGAATATAATACAGAATAACAAAATATTATGATAATTTTATTAATATGTTATTTATAAAAATAATTACCGTAGTATTCTTTCTAACAAATAATTTCTATCCAAAAACTATAAAATAAGAAAGAAAACGAAGTCTATGTTTACTTTGACTCAAAGCGCGTAGAGAAATTTGCAAAAGCATTATATCGAGCCAAGACCATTTTGGTGATTTTCTTATAATTTTTAAAAAAATAAAAAAAGAAAATTTATAATACCCTAGTACAAATATATTCCATCTATGTATGAATGTGATCATAAATTAATTCTATACATGACTTTGCCTAGAAAAACACAGTTTTAAATTCTCTTCCGTTCAAATTGAATGTCTACGGTGCTACTGTTTAGAAAAATTGAGGAGAAGAAAAAAAAAGGAAAAAGAACAAAATCTAAGTACAAGATATTGAAGGCAATGGACAGTTATCCTTTTATTTTCACTATTATTAGGAATTTTGTACTCGTTTCGGTACCAAATTTTATAAATTTCTTAATTCGTTTTGATATTGTCTAGTGTTAGAATTTCACAATAAAAACGTCAAATTAAATTTTTATTTATAAACTCGTTTTTTCAATAGTAACTGAAATTGACATCACCATACAAAAAAAAAATAAAAAATTTCAAAGTAGAAAATACGGATTAAATAAGATATATTAACTAAGAAAATAATTATATCCGACTCCTCTTTTGCACAAAATAGTTTCAATCCGAGCTCTTTTTCTGAATCTCTTTCACTTATCTCTCTGTCTTCTATAAATCCATTTAACGTATGCACTAGATGCATCCAAAATTATAAACATCTTGACCATATCATATGAGTACTAAACCTTATCCCCCCACCAAATAATAACGCATATTCTATATTTATAGCTTACGTAAAAAGTTATCAAAATCCTAATCTAAATAGATTTATATTCTAATTAATATTTACATCTTAATAAACTTATCTCCAACAGATTTAAATATTATTTTTAATCCAACTAAAATTCAACCACAAATCTAATCAAATCCTAAAATTTTCACTACTAAGTGCCACTAATTAAGATTATTTATCACCAAAATCTTCAAATTATTTACATTAATAAAAGGATTAGGTCTCAATTTTCTCTTTGCCTTTTTTTAAAAAATACTTCATTTATAATGACCCTACAAATTGAGGTCTTTGAAGTGTTAGTTGCTCATTTTACACCTTATAAAGAAACAAAAAAAAAAAAAAAGTTTCATACACTTGTGAAATATTTCCATCAAAGTCCTTGTGAGTTTGTTACATATGTACACCACCATTGACTTTGTTGGTTATTAAAGAGTACTATATAAATATATATATATATATATATATATATATATATATACTACAAATTACAATAAAAGAACTTTGGTGAAACCGTATATGAATATCTTTGGTGATTCTTTATCATAAATCCATCCAAAATAATTTATAGTATTTGCATATTGTAATTAATGTATCTAGCTACAAAATATTTATATGTTTATATATATATTTATATATACACACACAAAATTTATAGTTATTTTCGGCATTATTGGCGCGTCATATTTGTACAATTATTGATGTATTGTATATTATATAATAAATACTTTTATATAATAAATACTTTTTTGTCAATAATATATAAATAGTAAACAGATGCTTTTTCGGTAATTTATATAAATAATCTTAACTTTTTATAATAGATTAGAAATGCTTGTAAGTTTTTATCTTTTCAAATATTTTTTTAACTTTTTTTTTTTATTTTAAAAAAAAAGACATTTTGGTGCATTTTTATAAAAATCTAAGAAGCTATTTTAACATTTATTATCTCTATTTCTAAATTAAATATTTTGATATTAAATTATATAAAATAATTATAGTCAGAAAACGATATTTATATATTTTATATTCAATACTTTTTCTAACATCCGCAGAGATTTTTTAATAAAATTCAGGACATTGATATCTTGTTAAGTTATTTAAAACAACTGTTATATAAAAGAATTGGGGACATGGTGATGACTGATGAGATCGTGATTAATGGACGGCCATAAATGGTTGTTGGTTAAATTAGGTAATGGCTCACATGAGGCAGGGGTTTATTTGGTGGGCAAGTGATGGATGCATGGGGAGGTTTGAGTAGTAAATGTGCACTTACAAGCACCACATCACTAGTACCCATTTGTGCTATAATTTGGTGTTCGAGGTCCCCCCATAATTTGGGATTCGAGCCCTCTCTCATTGGGAAAAATTCTGTCATGCATTAGACTAAGAATAAGATAATCTGCACCCTAGATATTATTAACCCTTTCATTATTATCCAGAATAAGCCCCTGAAGCATGTGATCCCGGACATGGCGCAAAAGTTTGAAAGACATGTCCAAGCCCTACTCCAGCTAGGGGTCATGATCCGGGAAAGCAAAAGCCGGCATCGAACAATGGCGATGATCGTGAACTCTGGAACAATGCTAGATCCTGTTAGATGTGACTGAAAATCAGAATCGCTTCGATATTATGATTCAGGTTCGTCGATGGCTTCGCGGTGCGACTAGAAATTTTGTGAATGTCTGTGGTGGAAGCGAAGGGCTCGGGCTGCGGGGGGCGGAGCCCCCCGCGGTACGGGATCCGATCCGCTAAGGAAAAAATCCTAATTTTTCCTTTTGTTCGCCCTAGAGAGATCGAGCGATTGTATCAAGAAGAACTTTTGTATTCCCTCTTTTCTATATAGTAAAATCTCTTCTCTTTCACCCGTAGTTTTTTCCCTGCAAAAGGTTTTTTACGTAAATCTGTGTGCTATTTTTCTGTCGTGCATTTTGGATTTACTTTTTTGTCGTGATCGCTAATTAATCCCGTTGGGTTTGTGCGCTCGTTGCTAACAGACCCGAAGACAGGAAAAGAAGTAAAAGGGAAGGAGCGGATGGTCTACAACTACAGAACTCTCAACGACAACACCCACAAGGACCAATATTCGCTTCCTCCCCCCCCCCCCCCCGCCCCGCCGTGGCCAGTGGCTGATGGTCGATCTTGAGTTTATTATGTGTTAAACTTTGAAATATCAAACATCAAATTTCTAACACTCATTTATACTATAATTTGAGTTTACTTTACATTAAATTTTTTGGAGTGCTCGGTGGGCGGTTTTGCGGTCGAAATTCGAATATCAGCGTGTGCTAAACTATAGAATTTCAAGCACCAAATCACTTAGTAGTCATTTGTGCTATAATTTGGTATTCGAATCTTCGACTTTGGGCTTTTGTTTATACGAGTTTTTGGAGGTATTTAGTGGCCGATCTTTAGGTCAGAGTTCGAACCATATATAGTATATGTCAAACTTTTGAATTTCAAGCATCAAATCACTAGAACCAATTTGTGCTCTATTTTGGGATTCCAGCCTTTGACTTTGGGTTTACTTTATATAAGTTTAGAGGGGTGTTCAGTGGCTGATCTTGAGGTCGGAGTTTAAACCTCCGCGTGTGCCAAAATTTAGAATTTCAAGCGTCCAAATCACTAGTACAATATCCATCGATGTTGTAATTTGGGATTTTGAATCTTCGAGATTTTTGCAGTGTTCAACGACTGGTGTTGTGGTCAGAGTTCGAAACTCCGTACTTACTAAACTTTAAAATTTCAAGCACCAAATCAACTTAGAAGTTTTCGTCTTCTATTTTGGATTTAGCTTATGTCGGCTTTGGATGATCAGAGTGCCCTATGGTCATTTTTGAGATCCGAGTTTGAACTTTTGTATGTGCTAAAATTATAGAATTTGAGCTTGAGAATTGGGACTTACTTCGTACAAGTCGGTAGGGTTTGGGGCCTATGAACAGGGTCAAAAAGAATTATTTAGTGTTATGTGATCGAGTTGCTATCCACTTTTAGATTTTAGTATTAAATAATTTTACTCAAAAAGATAAAAATTAAAAGATTTATTTCAAAATCTCCAAACAGTTGAGAGGTTTTTCATATATTTTCATTTATAATTTTTTTCTACATAATAAATTATTATATTATATAATATAATATAAAAAATATAGTGTGGATGAAATATGCGACATGTCGCAACGAAAGTGCCCGTAATCACGCATCTCCTTTAACCACCTCGTGATGCAACCACCGTTGATCAACTTGCTAAGGACAATGGTAGTTGAGATTCGCTTTTTTTCTTTTTTTTTTTTTTTTCCTTTTTTTTTTTGGTTAATTTTAAAAATATTTATTTTCTTTTTCCAAAACTATATGATGATATCTTTTTAATTAGTACTTATTTCCTTGAGTATATGTAAAAGGATTAATTTAAAAATTTTTGTGGGATCGAGCGAATTATTACAGTATCTTGATCCAAATCACAAGTTTAAGTTGATAAATAATAATAAAAAAAAATACATTCAAAGAAATTTTTTTTATTAATATTTATTTTTTAATATTTTCATTGTTTTTTTAATCGTGATGAATTTTACTTATTATTATTATAATAATTCAAACTTTTAGATCAAAAATTAATTTTTGATATAAAGTAGTTTTTAATTAATTTATCTGGGACAGCATTATGATTTGCAGGAATAAAATTCGGATAACACATTCTTTTCATTATCTCCTCCACATCCAATTCCTTGTCCCACAAATAATAAATAAATTAATGCACTCGATTATTAAATTTTATTTTATAATATTTTTTTATTTAAATATTTTAAATTGTGGGATATGATTAATAATACAACTGCAATAAATTGTAAAATATAATTGCAATAATTTAGAAAGAGAGAATTAAAAGTTATAATAGATTAATATTTTGAGTTTCAGAATCAAAAGTGTTATTTAATGAAAATAATAATAATAGTATAATATAATTTCATTATCCATGAAAAGAGTGGGTCCAAATGCAACGGCTACGTGCACATGGGCTCCCGGACTATGTGGCCAATCGAGCTATCAAGTAGTTTTTTTTTTTTTTTTTTTTTTTTTTTTTTTGATGTAACCTAATTTCTACCAAAATCCCCCCCACATGCATGAAGAGCAAAATGAGTAGGGGGAGTTTTATGCACAATATTATTATGACAAGGAGATATATATACTTGTCTAGTTGCATATATATATCATGCATGAGACAAAAGAAGATGCCATGTGCAAAAGTGTGTACTATTGGTAGACCCTCTTAATGCTGCTTTCAAAAGCTAATGATGTTTTGATGTTAATAATATGATAATTTCTGGTATGATAATTAATTTCTGGTCGTATGTAATATTGTTCATAAATGTTACATTTGTTCGCTATTAATAAGATCAATTGTTAATATATATAAGTGTAACATTCTGTAAATATGTTCGTGAACTAGATTGGATCTAGATAGTGTTTTTTTTTTTTTTTTTTTTTTTTTTATTATTTAAGAGAGAGAGAGAGAAAGAGAGAGAGAGAGAAAGGTAACATGCTACTCGCTTTATTTAATTGGAAAGTGAATTAGTTCGCTTTCCAATTAAATGTTACATTTGTTCGCTATTAATAAGATCAATTGTTAATATATATAAGTGTAACATTCAGTAAATATGTTCGTGAACTAGATTGGGTCTAGATAGTTTTTTTTTTTTTTTTTTTTGAGAGAGAGAGAGAGAGAGAGAGAGAGAAGGTAACATGCTACTCGCTTTATTTAATTGGAAAGTGAATTAGGCTATAGCAGTGAGACATCAAGGTCTCTATAAAAAAAAAAAAAAAAAAAAAAAAAAAAAAAAAAAAAAAAAAAAAAACAGTCAAGACAAGAACAAGAATGCTAACTACCTTGGGTAGTTCCTCTACTCAGTCCCCTAGTCTCGTCCCACAACGTACCTAAACTAATAGTCCACGTCTTCGCGAGTTGGGAATCACCAGATTGCAGACAACCTTACAAGATTTTTGTTGACTCGCTTGGGATCCCCCGGGACGTCCACTTTTCCCAAACGTTTCTAGTGTCCTTCCTCAGGTTCTCGCTATCCATATCCCCCGAAATCGTCCACATTTAGAATCGTGTGTAAACACACTTCGTAAGAAGGTGATTCGTGGTTTCCGGCTCGGTGTCGCATAGTGCACACAATCAGGGACGAAGCTATGTGGAGACCCACAGTGGCCATGGCCCTCCCAATATTTTTAAAATTATATATCAGTCCATTATTAAGTTATAAAAAAAAATAAAAATAGTGTAAATTTTAGGGGCCAAAATATTTTTTTTTAAAAAAAGATAATGTTATCTTGTAGGCCACGATATATAAATTTAATTGACTCAAACGTATCGTAATACTTGATTTGAACACTACAACAAAATTATGCTATAGTGACACTTTTAAATATTTCTAAAATCTAAAAAAAGTGTCGCTGGCAAAAATACCAATACTTATTATTAGTGTTGCTATATGTGCCGTCGCTAGGGTGTATAGCGACACATTTTTATAATGTGTCTCAAAAATGTGTCACTATAACCTAATTTTGGATATAGATGGAATATAAATAGGACACTTATACAAAAATGTCACAAACATGTATCCCTATAACCTAATTTTGTTGTAGTGAAAAATTATGAAAAATCTTAGTACTTAATTTTTTGATATATCGTAATACTTGATTTACAAATTATACTAAATTTTAATACTTAATTTATTAAAATAATTATTTTTACAGATATCAAAAATATTATTATTTAATGGTAAAGATAACTATACTTTATTTTTTTCCTAAAAATATATATATTAAAACTCGAAAACTAATGAACAAAAAAAGTACTTATATATAATTTTTTATTAATAATTTTTAAAAATTAATATATTTTGTATAATATATTTTTGGCCCCCATAAAGCTAAAATTCTGGCTTCGTCCATGCACAATAAATTTTCGGTCCATCCTTTTTGGCGAGATTGTCTGCTGTATGAATTCGCTTTCTGAGAGCTAGCCAAACAAAAATCTAAACTTTAAGCGGTAGTCGGGGGCTCCAGATTGTTGATGCACAATTGTCTCTTAGACCCCCATCATTAAGTACACTGTAGGTGGATTTAACGGTGAATAATCCGTTAGCATTCCAGCGCCAAACTACTCCATCTGTGCCTTGCCCTAACCTAAACCCTTCTAGAGCCTCTTTGAGCTTTAACACACGTCCGCTTTCCAGACTCCCCCTCATTTCATACCCTTTCAGAATAGTCCCCCAGATCGACCCGCTATGATCCAAACCTTCACAAATTTTGAGCCTTTTATCCACCACTTCGTCAAAAACATCTGCAAAACGGGACTACAGCGTGACCTCCCCACACCATCTGTCCGTCCAAAAATTTATTGCTCTTCCGTCACCCAGCCCAAAAGATACTCCCCTTTGAAGATCTTCCTGGTGCTAAGGACATTCCTCCACCATTGGAAAGCTGGTCTAAAAGTTCTCCCCTCCCACATCGGCCTTCTTCGCGTGTAGTACACCGATCTAATTAGAAGGCTCCACTGTAACTTCGGTAGCGAGAAGAACCTCCACCACCATTTGGTGAGGAGTGCATCGTTCATCGTTGCAAGGTCTAGAATGCCCATGCGTCCTTCCTCCTTGACCCTGCACACATTTTTTCAGGCAACTGAGCATCCTCTCCCCGCCTCTTTCATCCCCTCGACCCAGAAAAAATCTCTTCTCGGGGCCTCAATACGCTTGATGACCCATTTAGGTGCTTTAAACATAGAGAACGTATACAAAGGTAGACTGGTTAGGATTGCGTTGACTAGAGTAAGACGACCACCTCTGGAGAGCAGCTTGGTCTGCCACCCGTCAATCCAGCTCCTAACACTGGCAACGACTCTTCTCCAATCCTCCTTCCTCAGCGTCCTGTTAGACAAAGGCAGACCGAGGTATCGCGCTGGAAAGGACCCTAGGTATCGCGCTGGAAAGGACCCTACTTTGCAGGCCAAGATGCTTGCTAATTAACCTGATTGCCTTGTCCTCTTTGCTGCTAGTGTAGAAAAGCTCAGTTTTTTTCATGTTAACTCTGAGGCCAGAGGCCCACTCAAACAAGAGCCAAAGGAACTTAAGTTTTCTTAGGTACTTATTCCTGGCCGCACAAAAAAAAAATGTATAATCGACATATTGGATGAGTGCGACCCCATACTCCGTCGTCGGGCCAACTCCAAGGATGAGGTTGTTACGGACAGCCGCATCCGTCATCCGTGCTAAGCTTTCCGCCACCAGCAAGAACAAATAAGGGGAGAGAGGGTCCCCCAGTCTCACCCCTCTCTTACTCCTAAACCACTTAGTCGGTTCTCCGTTAACAAGCACCGCTATTTTGACATTTTCGACACATAGTTTAATCCATTCACACCATTTAGAGTCGAAACTCCACCAGTTCATAATCTTACGGAGAAAAGCCCAATCTATCTGGATAGTTGATATATTGTATTCGTATCTTAAAAAAAATGAATTGAAAAAAATATATATAATCTATCTATTTAACTTCCGGTCGGATTCTAGTTTGGGTAGTTAAGTTACTAGTATATCCATCAAGTCTATTTGAGTGGGTTTGGATAGTTATGACTATACGTATACTATTCGCTTAAAACCGAGTATGGATTAGGTACAGATCGAATCTAGATCGGATATGAATATCATATGCATTTATTTTTCTATAAACTTTATTAAACAGTCTATAGACGACTTATAAGCCTCTTATTATAGAAAACTCGTGTTCGAATGAGTTGCACTCAGTCCAATAAAATTCGTTAAAAAAAATAAATTATTCAAATACAAGAAAGGCGCATCATTTTTTATAAACACAAAACCATACTCCATTAGATATTATTATCAGATATTTTACCAAATTCGAATTTGAAAACTATTCTGAACCCTACTCATTAAAAAGATCGGATTCAGATTGGATCCAAATCGAACATCAATATAAATTATTCATACACATATCCAAAATTTTAATAAATAATTTCTTTTATTTATATACTATTTATTTTTTATCCGGTCTACATAAAATCTGTATTGTATTGAGTATGAAACATCACATATTTTGGACCACAGCGAGTATGAAATCATTCCCGAGGACGCAAAGTTTTTATTATTATTATTATTATTTTTGTAGAATAGATTGCACAAATCTTCCAATGATGGGACATGGTGATCCAATTATTCTTTCGACTATATTATAGAAAGGAAAATGCTACTTGTACACCCCATTTGGGGGTGTACATCATACACCCCACCCATCCAATGGGTGGGATGTAGTGAGGGGTCACTTCACAATTTGTGAAGTGACCCTCCCACCCTTAGATGGATGGGTGTAAGATGTACACCCCCTTTGGGGGTGTACATGTAGCCCCACCCATCCAATGGGTGGGATATAGTGAGGGGTCACTTCACAATTTGTGAAGTGACCCTCCCACCCTTAGATGGATGGGTGTAAGATGTACACCCTCTTTTTGTTTATTGAGCTAATTTTCCAAAACCAACATACCATTTTGATGGTTCCTAGTATTGGAACCAAAGCATGGTTTTGGTTTGGTCAAATATAATTTTTAGGATTAATTATGTCTCATCTTTGATAAATAAAAAAATTAAATAATTTTGATGTAAAAATTTTAATTTATTATATTTATTTTGTGTTAGACGAAATATGGTTAAAAAATAATTATTATTTAGAAATGTCAATGGATTGAATTTATATCTAGTTTTCAAAACTCCGATCGGAAAGAAGTCAATTTCCATTACCAAATTTCGAAACTACACCCTACCCAAATCTAAATTTTTAAAATAAATTCAATTTTCTCATATTATATAAGTAAAATATGGTCCATTCAGATTTAGTTCAGAGTTGGGCATAGATTAAAATCATATTCGAACTCGAATATGTAGGATTTTCGTTGTTCAAACTTGAGTTCGGATAAAAATTTCAGATATCTAATTAAATTCATTTATGCATCACTCAGGAAACACACTTCACAAAAAGAATTTTTTTTAAAAAAGGTGGTCCCAATTTCATGCAAGTGATTATGGACATGCAAACCGTCCACTTCCCAAAGTTGAAGTCATTAGCTCTATAATTAATAAGATGAAAAGGAGGCCAAAAAATTAGGCAATGTGTTACATCAAAAGATAACCACTATTTGAAGCTTTGATACTTTGGATTTTTTTTTTTTTTTTTTTTTTCCAACATGTTTTCTTTCGTACTTTCACTTTTGTCATTCTAATTCAATATAAGCATAGTGAAAGATCAAGAATTAGGCTAGAAAAGTATTAGTGATTCCTTTTTTTTTCTTTTTTTCTCTATAAATTGATAATTGATAGATAATTTATTTACTAATCTCTTATTTTTTTCGTACTACCTTGTTGTGCTGCAAAATTACTACAGGTGTCTAATTTTTTGAAAAAGCGTAGAATACTGTTTTTTAAAAAAAAATTGTGAAAAATATTATTTTTTATAGTTTTTATTTTTGGAATAAGAAATTTGGAAAATAAGAACATTACTTTTTGTAAGGAAATTTGAAAAAAAAAAATTCAAAACAAATTGCTTTTCCCACTATGAAATGTGTTATATCAAAATATTAGTTACCACTATTTGAAGCTTTGGTACTTTTGGTTTTTTTATCTTTTCCAACTATTTGTCTTTCTCTTTTTCACATTTGTCAAGTCTAAGTCGGTGTAAGCATAGTGAAAGATCAAGAATTAGGTTAGAAAAGTAATACTGATTCTTTTCCTTCTTTTTTTTTTTCTCTAGAAATTGAATGACTTGCTCACGGGCACAGTATGTTGGAAATTAAACTCACGACATCTCAAAGAGCTAATAAGATCATCCAATTAAAAGAAAATTTATTTACTAATCTCTCATTTTTTTGTACTAACTTATAGTGCTGAAACTGAGACACTGTCAAACTGAGACACTGCCGCAAGAGGATCAAAAAATGGTGCACCACTAACTTCTACAGCATTAGGAACTCTAAGCGGACCACAGCAGAGGAGATTCACAAGTTGGACTTATTAGAAGAACGGAATTGCCTGACCGCCAGTCAGTTACAGACCCGGAATCAGCTCAAATCGGTTCTTAAGGGCATCATCAATGACGAGGAGCTGCTTTGGCAAGCGAGAGCTAAACAACATTGGCTCAAGGAAGGAAACGGCAACACCAAATTCTTCCACGCCATGGCCAATGGGAGAGCAAGAGTTAATCATATCGGGGTGATAGAGAATGACGGGTGTAGGCTGGACAGGGAGAAAGACAAAAGCGATTACTTTTATAGCAAGTTCAAGGAAAGATTTGACCCGGGCAGCACCCACTCCTCTTCGCGAGGGGACTGGAGTAACCTTTTCTGTGATAGAGCATTCTTAAGTTTGGACAATCTCACGGCGCCGTTTTCGGTGGAAAAGATTAGAAAGGCCATTTTTCAGTTGAATGGGGATAAAGCCCCCGGGCACGATGGATTCAGCATGTTGTTCTTTCAAAAGTTTTGGGAGGTAATTAGAGCGGATCTTATAAAAATCTTCGAAGATCTGTTTGACGGCACTCTGAATACTGCCCCAATCGACTACTCACACATCTGTCTAGTACCCAAAATCGAAGGCGCTAAAACGGCGAATGACTACCGTCCGATCTGTCTCATCAATAGTGTTCAAAAGATAATATCGAAAGTGCTGGCGAACAGATTGGAATGGGTGATGCACAATATCATATCACCTTCGCAGACGGCCTTTCTTAAAGGTCGTCTAATCCTCAACTCATTTGTCACTGCTAGCGAGATCATCAGCTAGGGTTCGAAAGTGCAAACAGAATGTGTCAGCATTAAGGCGGACTTCGAGAAAGCTTTTGATAAGGTGGACTGGAACTACCTTAGAAGTATACTGAAATGGCTAGGGGCTAACCAAAAATGGTTCGATTGGATTGATCAATGTATTTCAAACGGTAAGGTAGCGATTCTGGTAAATGGGGTGCCCTCGAAATGGATCAAACTTAAAATGGGGCTACGACAGGGCGATCCGTTATCCCCTTTTCTCTACTTGATAGTGGCTGAAGGTCTAGCTAGAATGACGGAGAGAGCCATTAGAAACAACCTTCTAAGAGGTGTAGGTCCAACAGATGATGCCAAAATCGCGATCATTCAGTATGCGGATGACACCATCTTCTTCTGCGAGGCTAAGAAACGGCAACTGCGCAATCTGCGATTCATCTGGCAAACTTTCGAATGGGCCTCAGGCTTAAAGATTAGCAGAAGCAAGTCCGAGCTGTTCTATTTAGGTAGCAACGGAAACACGGGGAAGAGGCTCGCCGAGTTCATGGAGTGTAAACCGAGTTCTTTCCCGATCAAGTACCTAGCGCTGCCCCTGTCGAGAGGCCGGATCAGGAATGAGGATTGGAGGTGCATCATCAGCAAGATCGAGTGCAGGATTGAAGGCTGGCAAGCCAAACTCCTCTCCCAGGGAGGGAGGCTTACTCTAGTTAACTCGGTACTCTCGAACCTTCCACTTTATTTCTTCTCCGTCTTTAAAGCACCTAAATGGGTCTTGCGCCGCATTGATTTGCTGCGGAGGGCGTTCTTTTGGCGTGGTACGAGTAAAACTTTTGGAGGTCTCTGTTTAGTTAATTGGAAGCTAGTTTGTAAGGCGAAGAGAGACGGAGGATTAGGTGTGTTAGAGCTGGAAAACCTTAACATCGCCCTGCTGGTGAAGTGGTGGTGGCGTACTTCTCGTCTGAGTTAACCTCTTGGGGTCCACTTCTTAAAAGACTGTACTACAATAGACGTCGACCACTGAGTGAAGGGGGTTCCTTCAAACCGTACTCCCAGTGGTGGAGGAGTGTCTTAGGAACGAGAGACCTGTTTAAATGCGGCACTTCTCGATCGATTGGTGATGGTCGTTGGACGAATTTTTGGTTGGATATCTGGTTAGGGAACTCCACCCTTCGCTGTCATTTCCCTCGTATTTATGGGGCGGTACGCAACAAAGCCTGTCGGGTTATTGATTGCTTTGGTCGTAACGGCTGGAAGCGGAGAAGGACCCTGTCTGGTTTCGCACCAAGTTCGACGCAGGATATAGGGATGATCCAGAACTTAACTGACACCCTTTCTGGTGTACGATTGTCGAACAAAAGGGACATTATTAGATGGAGATGGTCAAATTCTGAAATCTTCTCGGTGAAATCCATGTACTGCTTTCTGCAAGATACAAGTGTGCACGCTAGAGGCTTTGTAGAATTGTGGGCAATCAAAATTCCACTGAAAGTCAAAATATTCATCTGGCTAGTGCTGAAACATAGGGTGCTCACAATGGTCCGGGGCAAGCAACTGCTCCTTCTGCTCGTGCCCTGTCGAAACCGCTGACCATCTTTTCCCTTCGTGCGAGGTTGCGTGCGATTTGCTGGATTGCTTGCTACCCAACAACTTGACTATCCGTAGCTGCTCCTCTGTTAACTCGTTGTGGGAAGCGAGCTCACGTAGACGGAGTACCCGTGGGAGGGGGGACCTTGTTACTATTGCGGCAGCTTGGTGGTCTGTCTGGCTGGAACGGAACAATAGGCGGTTTGATTCGGTGTCTCGTAACCCGGAGCTTCTGCGCACTGAAGTTCGCGCTTTGTCTTCGGCTTGGATCGAGTCTTGCCCATAGGGGCTTTTTTTTTTTTTCTCTCGCCTTTGCCGAGGCCTGGTTGCCTCTCCTTTGCGGCTAAATTTATCGTTTCTACGAATGAAGCGGCAGCATGCTGCCTTTATCTCAAAAAAAAAAAAAAAAAAAAAAACTTATAGTGCTGAAAAACTACTACAAGTGTCTGATTTCTTGGAGAAACATGAAATACTATTTTTTGAGAAAAAAATTCAAGAAAAATATAATTTTTCATAGTTTTTATTTTGGGGATAAGAAATTTGGAAAATAAGAACACCACTTTTTTAAGGAAATTTGAAAAAAAAAATCAAAACAATTTGCTTTTCTTAGGAATTTGGAGGAAAAAAATTATTTTTTCAGTCAAACAATTATTTTCTAAAATATTTTTCTGAAAGGCAAACACCCCAACCCTAAAGGATATCAATTTAACACATTAAATGTATTTAAAATTAATTCTTAGTAACACAAACAATTTTGGCCAAAATCTCTCTTCTACAAAAGGCCATCTTGAAATCATGATCCTTGGCATAATTGTGCTCATTGCATGTTCTTGCATTCAAAATATGTGACAGCTTATTTGGTTATAAATATGTTTTACTACGTCAAGTAGGAACTCATCTTAGACATTAAAAATAAAATTAAATGTAGCATTGCTAGATCTTTTGTGCAATTTAGGCATCATATGTAAAGAGAATTTGAAGTTTTCATAAAAAACTAATATCATTGTATATTTTAGATACAAAATCCTTATATTTCTCATTACATTTTCTTGATCTCTCTTCAACTTCTTCTATTTTTTTGAGAGAGAAAGGTAGCATGATACCCGCTTCGTTTATTTTTGAAATAAACTTAGCTGGAAATGTGAAGCAACTAGGCTTCGAACTCGGATCACGAGTATCAGCTACCAAGTCTTTTGCCACTTGCACTAGGGACGGTTGATCTCTCTTCAACTTCTTACTTGCAACTCATGTTGTGATATTTAATTCTTGTTGAAAGGAAACCAAAAGGAAAAAAAGAGTGCCCATGACTACTAGGAAAAACCACAACATTATATGTAGTTCAAATTGAAAGGAAAAAGTGGTCAAGTCCTCAAAATTAATTGTCCAAATGCCCAGCACAGTTGCAATGCATGCTACATTTTTAATAGACATGGGCCATCTAAATCCATTCAAGAGAACACCTCCCCCGCAAGGCATGTGGATTCTATCCATCAACATTATGTGTTGGTTAGGTCCCTCAACTTCATTCGTTACGTTAGCTGTGAACTGCCCAGCTATCTATCTGCCATTCATTCCATCGCTTTTCAAAAATCGCAACCTTCCGATGAATTTCATCGCCTACGCGATCCATGACTGATGCGGTGGGCCGGTTCCAAGCAATAACTTTGCGTCGGTTAGAGTCCAAGGACACATGCAATGCCCCCTAGAAAGGGCCACTTAATTCAAAATGGTCCCTTCTCAACAGTGCTTTAGAGTTGGACTCATTCCAATTGAGTGGTTGTGATCCCTTGATTTCAATGAGGATTGGCTAGAGGACAGGCAAGTGCAAAGGTAGGCAAATGTTGCCTCCATTGCTAGGGTTTACGTGTCCATACACCCATGTGGTGGTGGACATATTGGCTTTGAGGGTGGGTGGAGAGGCCAATCCACATGCATTAGTATTTCATTTCCTAACTCTCACTTGGAGAGAGATCATCTATTTGCAATGCATTCCATTATATATTTTTTTAAAAAAAAGATAATAATAATAAGAGAGAGAGAAAGACAGTAAATTATTTATTCCGCTTATTTTTTAAAAATAAACTAAGTAGCCAAAAATATAAAATAATAAGAACTTCATATACTACTTATGGAAATAAGAGATAAAGAAAGACAGCAAACTGTTTATTTCGTTTATTTTTTAAAAATATGAAGCAACAAGACTTCGAATTCGAAACCTTATATACTACTTACGAAGTTCTTAGTCAACTACGTACGTTACGCAGTAAGAATTGGATTGTTCGCCTCTGGTTTAATTTGCCTCTCTAGCTCTCTCTACTGTTACTATTGTGCCCACCATGTGATCTCTATGTAGAATGCATAGGACACACCTTGATTTTCCTAGGTTCTTAGACAGGTGCTTCTCACCTCCCATTAATTGTGAGAAGGCTTGAAAGAAGCATCTTAGTTTGGAGCGCAAAAAAGGGGAGGGGGGAGGAGGGAGGAAGGAAGAATATGGGAAGCTAGACAGGGACAGCAATGAGGGTCACCTACTTGGCTTGCCCCAAAGAAGAGCAAATGGCTTTGTCCCCTTGGTTCATATCATGAGTTTGTCGGTTATTTATTATTAGCTAAAATAAATTTAATTTTCTGTCAATATGATAATATGATCAGAAAATTAATAAGTTGAGTTAGATAAGCCTAATGGATTGAAGAAAGTTGAGTATCTGAAACTTTTAAAAATTAAGTTTCATAAATTTTTTACATCATCTATGTTACGATCAAAAGATCTCAAAATTGATAATTTTTAACAGTCAGTATAGGATACTTGCTAGTTTAACGGTGTAAAAAAAGCGAAATAAGTTAAATTTTTTTATAGAAAATTCTATTTACTATCTAGATAGAGATCTATAATTCTGTTCTTAAATTCAAGAATTTGATGCTCTATTTTTCGGAGGCTGTTCGATTTTGACCGTTCATTTTATGCTCACTTGATGGACTTCATTATAATTTTAAAATAAATTCAAATTTTATTTTCTAGAAATTTAAAGTACTCTAGATCACATTTAACAGTATGAATTGTCGACTTGAAAGCTTCATCATCGAAAATAACTTATAAGTACGAAAGAATTTATACTCATAAGATCGTACAGTAGTCCATATATATATATATATTCCGGCTACTATAGTATAGCTAGGTAGCACGGAAACATCCATGCTATCAAGTTGTTTTCACTGATGCAGCTTCTGAATCGGCAATCGGTTCCGTTAGACTTGATCTACGCTATTGAAAATATTTAGAAACCAAATTTTATATTTTTTGACATCATTCACCAAGTAATCAAAAAGTTCCAAAAATAACAGTTTTAATGGCCGATGTAATACGTTTGTAAATTCAATGGTATAAAACAATCCACATAACATAAAATTTTAATAGAAATTTCTACCTAACATAAAGAGTAAGATCAAAACTTCCGATTTAAAATTTAAGTATTTTATCACTATTATTTTTTAAAATTTTTATTTTCAACCGTCTATTTTTAGACTACTCATTTGATATATAAATGATGGCGAAAATTTATAAAATTTGATTTCTAAATATTTTTAATAATATAAATCAAGTCTAACAAAACCGATCGTCGATTCAAAAGACGCATCACTAAAAACAATTTAGCAGGACAGAGATCTTCGTACTGAGAATAGTATAGTAGCTTAGCGCTCTCTCTCTCTCTCTATATATAGCTTAAAATGTAATCCTAAACCCTAAAAATCAAAAGAACTGAATAAATCGAATAGATCAAAATTTTAATAATTAAATATATATTAACCTTAAATTATAAAAGAATTATGTTTTAATTTTGTAAGAATCAAATAATTAGATATAATAATAATTATTATCTTAGATTAATAATTTTTTACTCCAAATTAGTTATGGTTATATCTTATTTTTCGCCGGCTAAAAGAGAGTTGAAACTAAATAAAAAACTTTATTAAAACAAAATAAACCAAATCTAATCTGATTGAATTATTTCGGTTGGATTCATGTCTCCAATTAGATTCAATTCAATGTTGTAAAAAACTGGAAAAATCATACCGAACTTATGGATGTTGATCACCCCTAAGACTAGCGCGAACACAACTAATTGACTAAGCTCACGAAGCTCATTACACTCATCTCTTAATTAAGTTGGAAAACACATCAAATTCACTTACTTGAATAAATTTCTTTGATATTATGGCAATGAAACCAATGCTGTACAAAGTGATGTGGTTCATGCCCTTCTCACCTTTTTAGGATTCGAATTGGGTACAACCATAGGATTCACTACGCACGGAATTGATTCTGCTGTTGAATTTTAAAGGAATTAACTCACGTAGTCTATATCAGACGATACATATTAAGTATGCTAAAAATCAGCGTCCAGGGAATTATAGGAAGAGAAGTGCTAGATGTACACCCCAAATGGTGTGTACATTCTACACCCACCCCATCTTGAGATGAGTATTCATTCACTTGTCACATCATGTGACGAGTGGAATTCACCCACCCCTAAAATGGGGTGGGTGTAAGATGTACACCCCATTTGGGGTGTACATCTAGCATTTTCCTTATAAGAAATTTGTTGAAATACTAGTTTCTTTGTAAATTACACAAAACTCTTTTCTATCTCTCTCTCTGTTTTTTTTTTTTTTTTTTTTTTTTACTAATTAAATGTATAGTTGCGCGCGTGTGAACAAGTGTGAAAAAGTACAACATAAAATCCATCCATCACTTCATTAAGAGGGATATTTCAAGCTTAACTTTCTTTTATTAGAGTCCAACATCACACGTTCAAACACAGGTTCCATTTAGGCTCGGTTGTCTTTGAGCTAGCTGTCCCATTTAACATATATATATATATATATATATATATATATATATATATATATATATATATATATATATAATTATACTATTATGTTATTGATAGCATCAAGTCATTAATACTATTAAATTTTTAGCTCTTAGATTAAGAAATATATGGTTAGGATGATAGTGGATCCCTAGAATTTAGTGGGTGCAAGATTGAAAAAATGGTATGATCTAAGAGATGAAAATAATCAAATTAAAGGGTAAATCCAACGGTGAAAAACTTGATAGCACCAAATATTTGGTGCTATTGATAGCACAATAGCCGGACTATATATATAAAATTGAGCTCTTTTGCTTTTATAATTAACAGTATTAAGTCATTGTTGCTTATAAGTTTTTAATCATTGAATGTAAGGATAAGTGATTAGGATGATAGTGAGTTTTTTGGATTTAGTGAGTGGTTGGTGGAATAGTATGATCTAAGAGAGGTACAATTAATCCAAGAAATAGATCTAACGGTAGAAATCTGATAAACACCAATTGCTTAGTACTTTTACAAACATAATAACTGAACTCTCTCTCACTCTCTCTCTCTTTCTCTCTCTCTCTCTCTCTCTCTCTCTCTCTCTATATATATATATATATATATATATATGAGCAATGCTACATGTACACCCCGAAGGGGTGTACATCATACACCTCCACCATTTTAATGGTGGCGATATTTTTTACGGGTCACATCGAGTGACCCATCATCACACCCCCACCCTTAGATGGGTGGGGTGTATGATGTACACCCCGAAAGGGGTGTACACATAGCATTTTCCTATATATATATATATATATATATATATATATATATATATATATAGTCCGGCTACTGTGCTTGTACAAGCACCAAGCAATTGGTGCTTGTAAGTTTTCTACCGTTAGATCTAACTCTTTGATTAATTTTATCCCTTAGATCATACTATTTCACCAACCACCCACTAAACCCAAGGGGCCCATCATCATCCTAACCGCACGTACATTTCTACATCTAAGGATAAAAAACTCGCAAGCACAAATAATTTGGTGCTTTTACAAACATAGAAGCTCAATTATATATATATATATATATATATATATATATATATATATATATATATATATATATATATATATATATATATAACCTTTTTAAATTTGTTTGGATATGTGAATATGTTATCTGATGATAATATATTGAATTTTGTTTATTATTGATATAACAATAAATTTTACCAACAAAAGTAATTTATTTTATTTCAAAAAAAAATTGCTCAAAAATTGAACGTGCATGCTATTTCTTATACGTACTGAATACGTTATTAGTTTTCAATTATAATAAAAATAATTATCAGATAACTTAATTTCGATATTGAAACGGGGCCTTAAATATGGGACCATTCATGTGATCTTGTTTGCTTCGTGTACAGCTAATGGAGTACTTCTATTTTGTTGCTCTTCTTTGCTGTGCAATGAATTGTTCCCACTGTTTTTTTTTTTTTTTTTATGAGAATGATTTAAATTTTGGTCAAATAAGGAGGCGTATTGTACATAATATTGTAGCAAAATTCACGTGGGGTTGCAGTACATACAGCTACCATAATAAAATCGTGACAATGGCAATATACAATAGTATTATTAAGTTTATATAATTAATGTTACTGTTCTTTTCAATTATTTATTAAGCTGTGAATTAATGCATGAGGGTTTATTTATTGTCACTTTGGTGGCCATATGGGAAAAAGAGAAAAATAATTAAAGCCCTAGAAAGAACAATAAAAAATAATAAAAAAATCAATAATTTCTGAGTCCTCTTTCTTTTTTTTAGAAATTAATATGAAGCATCTAAATTTTGAACTTAAACTGTTGAACTACTACGGTAGTTACGATCGGCCTATTGATTGATCAAAACGGTGATATATGGTTTTATCAGCTGTGGATCAAGTGAGGTAGGGTTTGATTTGAGTCAAGGCCAACTTTTTGAGCTTACTTTTAGACAACTAAGCGAAATAACAACTAATTAAGTACTTCTTTTCTCCTTCAAATTTTTCTGAACCTTCTAACGTTTTGTTGAAGCTCCACCATTTTGCAGCGCCACCAAACAAGGCCTAAATGCGCAGCTATACTAAACGATTTCAACAAATAACGGAGGCCCACTTACTTGAAGGCATTGTTTAGTTGCGCAATTTCGAAGATCCAAAACTTAAAAGGTGTTAATATTAACTGTGCACCTCAAATAGAGTGTACATCTTACAGTTCATCCATTCAAGAGTGGGGTGAATTTTATCGGTCATTTCAAAATGACTGATGAATAAGTTTTCATTCTTAGATGGGGTGAGGTGTATGATATACACTCCATTTGAGATATATATATAGCATAGCTCAAACAAAGGCCACAAATCCAAAACAAAATTGGACTTAGGTTTTTTGGGCCTCATATGGCCCAAATCAACTAATTTGTAGGCCTAAAGCCCGTTCATACTATAGCCCATTATAATAGTGTGATTGATTTTTCAGATAATATGATATTAGAGACCTAAGCATCCAACATTAATTTCGATTAGAAAATCCTTTTTCTTTTATTGAGAACATACTATTTTATCATTTTCTATACATAAATTAAGATAAAACTTAACACAGAATCAGTCGGTTCAGTCGATTGAACTATGATCCAGTTTATAATGATTGAGCCCTGCCCTGTAAACCACATAAGTCAAAAAAAAATCTTTAAATCATTCGAACCGACGGTTCAACTATCGAACTAGTGAATCGTTCCGGATTTAATAAAATCGGCTGGATTTTTTTTTTTTTTTTTATCAAGTTATATTAATATTCAATAGCTTAAAATCAAAATAACTGATTTTATTTTCTATCAACACAGATTAACCTTATATCTACTTAATTTGGTATAGAATTTAGTATTTTATAATTAAGTTTGATACTAGGAATAATAATAATTGCATATTTTTTGATATAATTAAATATTTACAATGTCATATTGATTTCACTAGTTCAACCAGTAGTTGATCAGTGATTTTTAACCCAATAATATTTATGTGTCGCTGTTGGGTCCGATTTTCAAAATATTGGTAATAAAACAATGTGATAGAATTAATCGAAAAAAAGTCACAAAATTTTTTATATAAAGGTGATTGTACCAAATATATTGTGAGATCTTATAGAAAATCAAAAATTTTCTATTGCATGCATTTTGTAAACACTATGGTTTTTTACAACAAAAATAAATAAATAAATAAATAAATAAAATGTGAGATGGACACTAGCTAGCTACAAGTTTTTTGAGATCAATCCATGCATGTTCCTCTTAAAAGTTCATGGTGTTTAAAGGCCTCAAACCAGTCCATAACTCAAGCTCATGGGTTGGTTTGGGTCCTTAAATTAAGTTTATTAACACTTTTGTTTATTTTCAAGGTAAAAACCTAAGGAACTTATCTGAACTACGAATCATTTGAATTTGGCTATTTAATTATTCAAAATTTTAATTTATTTGATTTGAACCAATCAACAATATTGACTCAAAAATATTAATGAACTTATTATTGTAAAAATTGCATAAAATATACAAACTAAACATGCAAAGATATATAAACGACGCTTTTAAATTTTAAAGTCAAAATACTGCTAACTGATTTAAATTAAACAAATTGAAAGATAAAATAGTAAAATCATAATTTTGAATGATTGAATATTCAAATCTTACCCCTTTTCTTCTTATATTCTAGTTTTTTTTTTTTAACTATTATAACATGTATAAGACCACAGTGAGCTCCTATAACATCTTTAGAGAGTGTTTTATTAGGGTTTTAGTAATTCTAAAGTAACTATAAAAAAATCTCAATATAAACAGATTTTTTAGACCCCGTTCGGAAGAAGCGTCCACAAATAAATATTTCTGTAATATAATAAATATCGACACTTCAAAAAGTATCGTTATATAATTAAACTCTCTATTCCATATATCAAACTAATTTATTAAATAATAAATATTATTTTTATTTTTTATTTTTTGACATCGGAATTTTAAAAATTCATAACGCTTTAGAATATATTTTACGACACTTGGCATAAACGTCCATAAATACGTGGCGACTCTTTATTTACAGATATTTTAATCGACGTATTTAAAAAAGCATTCTTAATTGTTATTTTTTTTTTTATATTAAGTGATTAAAAACAAAAACAAGAAAAAAACAAAAAAAAAGAAAAATCCGATCTGCATATAACATATATATATAAGGTCCTGCATGTGACCGGTCATTCTTGTACAGATCTTAAGATATATACAGCACTGTTCCTGGGGCAATTATGTGTTCCTGAAATGGTGCAGAAGCACCATGCATGAAACCTGTTCTACAAGCATTTATGGGAGATTTGGATCTATCCCACCGACTCACTGGACCTCATAATTAATATTGCTCTTACAAATTACTGACAAATTGATGTAGATAATATAAAAATAAAATATTAATTCATGTGCGCGCATGCACACGCAGTTTGATTGCTTGCACATATATTAACGATTTATGTTAAGAACTTACTAACACATCATGAATTAATACGTCCGCATCAAAGAATGGATTCAAATCTAATAGACTCAGGTTTTTACGTTAAATAAATTTTATCAAATATATATATATATATATATATATATATATATATATATATATATATATATATATATATATATATATATATATATATATAGAATTGGGCTGGAATGCTATTGATAGCACCAACCCAACTTTGCCACCCATTTTGTAGCCTTTGGATCGCGTTGAGATTCGTGCAGGCTCTTTAATGAAAAAAAGAAAAAAGAAAAAGTAAAAAGAAAAAGTAAAAAGTAAAAAGCTTTTCTTTTTAATTAAAGGGCCTGCACGAATCTCAACACGATCCAAGGGCTACAAAATGGATGACAAAATTGGGCTGGTGCTATCAATAGCATTCCAGCACAACTCTATATATATATATATATATATATATATATATATATATATATATGGACTAAATCTAGAACTTTCACTATTCACTACCTAAATCATTAGTATTGATCACTTGGGTGTCCCATACTGAACACCATGCATGAGCCCTTTGTCTCCACCTCCTTAAATGGTGCTACAGTGTTGAGATTGAATGCCCATGTTTGGAGGTACAGGTAAATTATTATTTTTTTAGAAAAAATATTTTGTCAGGCGCGTTTCAATGCAGATATATATACACTTAATTTGAAGAATTATATTTTTGTACATTTCGAATAGAATATATATTTATATCTCATTAATCTCATAATGGGATATATTTTATAAACACTTCGAAATAATTAGTGAATAAGTTTTGATTCTAAAATTGGTGGTATGTACATTATATATCCAATTTTAGATTAATACTAATATTTAAATTTATTAAAAATGAATTAATTTAAATTTAAATTTAAATTTAAATATTAATTAGAGTAGGATTACTAATTATTAAAAAAATTGGGTAAGTTTTATGTTCACACTATATATATATAGAGCATATTAGTCTCATACGAAGTATGGCCAATGTAAAAAAAAGCTTCAGGGTAATATGGCTGAGGCTTTTGGGGTGTCGAAAGAAGGGTAGTGATACGGTTTAGTCATATTCATATTGTATGATCAAGATGTTCATAATTTTGGATACACTTAGTGTATAGGTACATTCAAAAAGAGAAATTTTCTGAATTTATAGAATACGAAAAAAATATGAGAGAGATTCAGAAAGATAGCTCAGATTAAAATTACTATATTTGTAGAAGAGGAGTCGATGTAATTTTTTACTTAGTTAATAAATTTTATTTTATTTGTACTTCCGATTTCAATTGCTATTGAAGAGATAGGTTTATAATAAAATTTTGATTTAATATTTTTATTGTAAAATTGCAATAACTAATACTAGAGTCTATACTGGAATGAATTACGAATTTACAAAATATGATAGCATAACGAATACCAGATTTTCAACTGTTTGTATTGGTTAACCCGGTCTAATATATAGCCTTGTAGTATGTCCACGGAGGTTGTTATATTCTTAAATTAGCTTATGAATATAAGCAGATTCAAAATTTATTGGTAAATCAGTATTTCATATTTTGAATCCAATATATATATATATATATATATATATATATATATATATATATATATATATAGAGAGAGAGAGAGAGAGAGAGAGAGAGAGAGAGAGAGAGAGAGTAAAAGGGTTTAACTTATATATTTTTAAAAGTACAAACTAATATATACTTGTGAATTTTTTATCATTGAATTTATATTGGGATCCGTACTATTGTAAAAATATTTAAGAAGAAAGAGAAAAGAAGTATAATTATATAAATATCAATACAAATTGATAAAAAATTTACTGAGTATGGATAAATTTATACTTTTGAAAGTATGTAAGCTCTATATATATATATATATATATATATATAGAACTAGGCTGGTATATTATTAATAGTACCAAGTCATTTGTGCTATTAACTTTTTAATTTTTAAATAAAATAATGTGCGGTTAGAATGATAGTAGGTCCCTAGAATTTAGTGAGTGGTTGGAGAAATAGTATGATCTAATGGATGAAAATACTATTTATAGTATCGGAGTATTAGTACTATAGTTTCATTTTCAATTTTAGAGTATTCAAATTAATAATTCACACCGTTAAATATAATTTAAAATTTATAAAATTATTTTTTTAAAAAAAAAATAATTTTTTTCGACATCGATCGTTTACTTAATAAGTAAATCATGTCAAAATAAACAATAATAATTAAATAATTTTTAAAATTTGAGAATATGTCTTTCGAATTCAAGATTAAGAATACTGATCTTGATTTAAATAGTTTAAAGTACTTTTTATCAAAATTTAAATAAATTTAAATTTTTTTATACCGTTAAATTATAAACTCGTCATAGTAGTAATTAAAAATTAATAATTTTAAAATTATTCCAAATATAAAATTAGCTGCATCGAAAAAATAAATAAATAAATAAATACTTTAGATTGAGTAATTACTATTTACTATTTGGATTTGGAATTTTCAAAAACTATTTTTGGGAAGTGAAGTTGAAGCATCCTCATCCAACACTCCTGGCCCATGCTCATTTATTGTAGCAATAAATTTTGTAGCAGATATTGTAAGCTTTAATCAGGCTTCTACTATTCTCTGCATTTTGATTTAATTCGAGTAAGACCTGAAGATCAATATATGTAGTCCAAAAATATTTTTGGCACTCAAAAAATAATACCATTTCTTAAAAACTTTTGATCTCAACATCAACATCAACAACATCATCATCATCATCATCATCATCATCAGTTTTAATCATAAACAAAACGTACTTAAAATATTTCATATTTTTCTTGACAAATAGCTTTCGAAGCGGACGGTGGTGTGGTTCGATCAGAGTTAGCTGAATTCGTATTGAACATATTTCTGGTTCGGTTTCTATCAAACTAATATTTCAGGCAAGGTACCTGTCACCTACTCTTCCATAAATTGCGCGGTGGTTACACATTAATATTTTCGGTAACACACTTCTCTATAAATTTGATGGTTGTTACACTCACTTATCACTCTTCTGGTACTCCCAAAGATAATTCAATTGCTATCTTTATACTAAGCTCCTTTGCGTGAGCAGAAAATCCACTACAATAAAATTATATTATAACGATACTTTTAAATATTATTAAAAATTAAAAAAAATATTACTAGAAAAAATACCGACACTTGTCATCAGTATCGCTATATGTGTCGTCGCTAGGGTGTATAGCGACACATTACTATAATGTGTCCCAAAAATATGTCCCTATAACCTAATTTTGAATATAGATGGACTATAAATAGGACACTTGTAAAAAAATGTCACAAACATGTGTCTCTATAACCTAATTTTATTGTTGTGATCTCATCCGATCCATATGCGCGCGTCCCTCTTCAATCACTATAACAAAATTAGATTATATGGACACATGTTTATGACACTTTTCTATAAGTGTCCTATCTATATTCCATCTATATCTAAAATTAGATTATAAGGACATATTTTTTAGACACATTATAAAAATGTGTCGCTATACACCCTAGCGACGGCACATATAGCAATGCTAATAATAAGTGTCGGTATTTTGTCAGCGATACTTTTTAAAAAAATTTAAAAATACTTAAAAGTATCGCTACAGCATAATTTTGTTGTAGTGAATGAAAATCTACATTCCCTCTTTTGCTACGTTTCCTAGTAGATCCATTAAAACATAAATGATTAATATCTTAGATTTTTAATTAATATTCTAATTATTTTATATGTATAATTAAATTTATTTTTTTAAAAAAATAAATAAAGTGTCATAGATTAAAAATTTAATAATTAATATCTAAAATTTTAAATTAAAAATCTAATTATTGACCATTCCAATCTCACCGTTTAAAACCCTCCACCATAATTCAACTAGTTAAAAACTTAATAATTAATACCTAAAATTTCAAATTAAAAATTTAATTATTTTATATTTTTAATTAAGTTTATATAGTTCTCTAGTTTTTTAGAAATGTGTAGAAATTTTTTTTTTAACAATTTTTTTTTTTTGATAAAAAATATTTTCTATGTAATTGTTGTTCTTCGGATATAAAGTTTAAAAATAAAAAATAATATCTTAATATTTTTTAAACAAATAATTTTTAAAAATTAAATAAACAAAAAGAAAATATTTCTTTAGTCAAAAAAATCATACAATACATTTTGAAAATTAAATCAAACACTCCGTAAACACCTACATTAATTAATGCACTGCACACACCACGGTCCCTTGTCCCCAACTCCCAACCACTTTTCGTCCTACATTGAAAATAGGTGTTCACGTACATTTATTTTGGGGTATTTATTTGGAAATTGTGTTTTATTCGGATATAAAGGATCATTTATTTTCAGACTCTATATAATACGAATATAAATAAAAATTATTAATTTTAGGTAAAAATATTATTTTTGAAATAAATAAAAGTAAGATAAATTTTGTATATGAATGAAAATTAATTTTTTTAAAAAAATAAAAAAATAATGTTTCAATAGTTAAATTAGAATAATAAAAATAAAAATAAAATTAATTTTTAAATAATAATATTTTATCTAATTAATTAATATAAGTAGATTAATTAATTAATAATTTAATTTATTTAATTAATTATTACTAGATAATTCTAAATATTAATTAATAAAATAATTAACAATGAGTATTGTTAATTAATAATAATTTAATTAACTATAAATAATTTAATAACTTAATTAGTTAATTATTTAATAGTTTGATAATTAATTAATAAAATAATTAGATTAATTTAAGAGTTAATGTAATAATTAAAATTATATTTATTTTAATTAATTTTATTTTTAAGTGAAAATAAGTTTTTTTCAGAAAAGAAATAAAAACTGTTGTTTCCATCTATAACCAAATACGTTTGAAAAATAAGACTAAAATTTTTCAACTAAACAGTTCTTAGAGAATTTAAAAATTTTAAATATAGTTTATTTTTTTTCACTTATAATAATTTAAAATGATAGGTAGATTTATCATTAGAAAAGTATTAGGTTAAGATGCTCCCATCACAATTTGTACCGTTATTATTTTATAATATTAGATAAGAAAAAAGTGAGATGCTAGATGTACACCTCTTTAGGGGTATACATTCTATATCCCACTCCATTCTGAAATAGATAGTATTTTACTCGTCACATCAAGTGATGAGTAAAATTCATCCCACCCCAAAATAGAATGGGGTGTATACTTATATATACCCGAGAAAAAATATAAAATATTTTAATTAATTTTTGGCAGGCGTGTTTGAGCAATGCATTTGCAAATTAAGTTGAATACTTCTGTTCTTCTATTCAAATACTTCGTTGAATTGAATAAAAAAAAAAAGGAAAAAGTAAAAAGAAAAAACCTCAATGAAACAACTGCAGAGCTCAAAAAATTATTAATACTCTTAAGCAAAATTTCGATTAATCAGATCGTAAATTTACGTTAGTTATAAGTTATATATTACGGACACTTTTATAAGTTGCGTGTCTGTGTTGGACATTCGCATATTCGTGTCGAACTCGTATCCGATTTAGATATTTTTTTAACACGCGTTCAATATCGATTCATAACGCATATATATATATATATATATATATATATATATATATTAGTTTTTTAATAAATATATATAAATATTATTTTAGACAATATAAATAAATTATGTATAGTGAAGAATTTTTTTTAAAAAAAATAAGAACCATCAGTGAAAATTTTTATCAACTTTTATTTTTATAAAAAATATAATAATATTTTATTAATATTTATATTTTTTATATAATAAATATATATTTTATTATATTAATAATATTATATTTTGTTATCTGTATTCATGTCATATTCATATTTTAATTTTTTAAAAATTATCAAATTATTGGACTCGAATCATCTTATTTCATATTTCGTATGAGTATTTATAATGCTTAATGCTTAAGTTATAAAAATAATAATATAATAATAATAATAATAATAATAAAAAGGTAAGAACAATAAGATACATAAAGCCTTCGCGAATTATTTGTTAGTGTAGGGCTAACTTGGTATCTTATTTTTTAAATTATTAATTTTATATAATTTGATATATTAATTTTTTTTTTTTATTATTATTGGTTAACTTACTACACGCTCCATCCAGAGTGATAACTCGTTTTAAAAAACTTCCAGAAGCAGAAAGAATATTACTTGCAATTTTTTATTTTTCCAAATAAGTATTTTCCTTTCTCTCAAAAAAAAAAAAAAAAAAAAAGTATTTTCCTTAGTAATCCACCATTCTCCTCCATATTATTTCAAATTCGAATGAAAAAATTATATTGTTAGACAGAAGCGTATAAAATTATATTTTTTTTATTTTGTAACATAAATATAAAAATTTTATAATAATAAATTTATTGCGGTCGACACAACTTAATATCTTTATATGAAAACGGACAATCCCCAAAAAAAAAAAAAAAAACTTAACTCTGATTTCATAATTCAGAAATTATTTTAGTCTCTATTCTGAATTATGGTCCGATTGCGTTACATTGTGGCACCCCAATAGTCTCACATCGAGTGAAAATAAAGTTATGACTGAAATTATGAACCTAAGTAATAATAACTGGGCTTAAGTTGTGCCACCCTAATAGTCCCATATCGAATAGAAATAAAATTATAATTATGTATATAAAGAGACAATGAATACAAGTAATAATTGAATTTAAGTATTTTGAGCCGCTGGTTGGGTCCCAACAATTATTATTGCTAATAGATTGGATGTAACAGCCAATCACTAGCCGAAGTGTGTGATAAGTTTTGGCTGAGATTAGGTCTAGAAATCTCACATCGTCCGATGATTTTGGATGGATAAGTATGGAATAATTTTTAAAACCTCAATAGTCTCACATATGACAAGAATGAGATTGTAATTGAATATATAAGAGACAATGAATACTAGTAATAATAACTGAGTATAATCTAATAAGTTATTATTGCTAGTGAATCAGATACTTATATAAGTATTTTGGTTCAGTACTTTGGGCCCAACAAATTATTATTGCTAGTAGACACTAGTGGGCATGATCGTTATATTTGGTATCAGAATAAATCAGTAGCTGAAAGTATGTGACGAGTGACGAATCTTGGTTGAATCAACTTAAGTGCTTTGGACGGGTGACCAATAAATTATTATTGACGGTAAGCTGAAAAAAAAAAAAAAGATAAAATAAAATTTTAATTATTTTCATGACATAGTATCAAATTTGCAGTTAGTAAATTATAATATATTTTATAAAATTTTATAAAAAAAATAAATAAATAATATCTTTATTGACTTTTATTGTAATGTATAACAAGGAGGCTCTCAATTGGTGAGTTCCCAACCCCATCCATCCAAGACCTCTATATAAACCCCTCACAGCATCACTACTACTACTCTATTACTACACAAACAAAGCACTTCCTCGATCAAACAAATTAAACACCTTCTACCTTAATTAATCATCCCTCTAAAGGAAACAAAAAATAATAATAATAATGTCCGGCCGGTCCTCCGCCCCGCTTACGGCCGCCGCGGCGCTGCTGCTGGCGATGCTGGTGCTGACAGCGCCCGCGGCGGAGGCGCTGACGTGCGGGGACGTGATGAAGTACATCACGCAGTGCCTGACGTACGCACGCGGCTCAGGCAGCTCCCCGCCACCCTCGGCCTGCTGCAGCGGTGTGCGAGGGCTGAACAACGCCGCGCAGAGCACGCCCGACCGGCAGACCGCCTGCAACTGCCTGAAGAAGGCCGCCGGAGGGGTCGCCGGGCTGAAGCCCACCCTCGTCGCCGGCATCCCCAGCCAGTGCGGGGTCAGCGTCCCCTACGCCATCAGCACCTCCACCGACTGCTCTAAGTACGAATACATATTATTTTTAAATATATACATGTCAGTTTTATACATACGACAATATTACGAAACGAAATATATACATTGAGCTATTAAATTTAAAATATAAATTAATAATTTATGCTCAATCTATCAAACAAAAAAAAAAAACAAAAAAAAAAAAGATTTTTTTAAAATCTTGCGTATTAAAAAGATATATAAAGTTATTGGTCTTTATACTTGAGATTTTGATTAGTAATTCTCATACTTAATTAGCTGCAGGGATTGCAATGCTATGAGATCGATCTTATATATATATATATATATATATAATTAACAATCTCTTCTTCTTTTTTTTTTTTTTTTTTTTTTTTTTTTTTTTGTTGCTAAATTTAATGCAGGGTGCGCTAAGATTAAAGCAAGGGGGAGGTGGCGGTGAGTTTAGAGGAGTAACTAAGAATAATAAGGTGTGGTGGAGAGAGCACCTTTTGGAGCACCCTTGATGCACGTAGCGTTGTGTTTATGGGCTCCTAAATTATCCAACTTTTATATCCATGCATGGTGTGTTAATGTTGTGTCTCTTTCCTCAAGCTATATTATACTTTGTAGCACTTGTTTCCCTGTTTATGATATGTGATCAGAGATTAATATGTTCTACTTAATCGAATGGTTTAGTCGATCTAGTTCTACTTTACAATCGTGTTTGGTTCGAAAATGTGAATCGAAATCAATATAAGGTTAAAATGGACTATATAAAATGAAAAACTAAGTGGTAGCTAGAATATAGACATATAGTATGTGTATATATATATATACAAAAACCAAAATTTTAAAGTGTAATCAATGTAAACAAATGAAGCCTATTTGAGAAGAAACTTCAAAACATATGCCAGATGCCTTTTTTTTGAATCACAAAAGAGATGTTTTTTTTATTTTTTTTTTGAGAGAAAAATAGCACTAACATAAAATTTCGAATACCGACGACCAAACAATATGTTACTTAATTACTATGTTATTTACGTTAAAAACGATCAGTCACACTGTAGACAATTAATCATCACATAGCTAAAGTAACAAGAACATATAATTTTTATTTTTTTAAGAGGCCCATTAGCCTAATTAAGATGTGGACTTCAAGTAAAACCTTTATCTAAGGGATTGTATAATTCAGAGCTTCTCGAACTAGGAGGTTAATTGATTTTGTAATAATTTGACCCGCTAGCAATAATAATTCGTTGGGTTTAAATCATAGTCTAAAATATTTATACTCGGTTATTATTATTAGTATTCATATATCCTATAATATACTCAATCGCAATTATATTTTTATCCGATGTGAAATTATTGAGATGATACAAATTTTTCGTATCATCTACTGCTTGTGTAAGTGGTATGAACGGATAATATTCGATTGCTCGAATTCTTTCGGCTTTGGGTTTGAATTCACGACATGCGGTGCCCTTCGAGTTTTGTTTTCTCTTAACCTTGATGCATACGATCGTTTCAAAAGAACAACAAAATATAATTTTTGAAACTCATATAAAATACAATCCATTTTGAAAGGAATACATATTGTGTATTTGTTACTTTTGCTATTTAATCTTTTAATTTATATAATTTGAGGCATTGGATGGATTTGTTGTTATTGTATTTAGATGCTTTACTTACTTTGGCGGACTTGATTTAAATATCTCAGTAATTCACATGACTACACTCTTGTTAGAGCAAGCTAATTAACTATGATTTCTTTGATTGGTTACATATATTTTAAAAACTTTAATTTTAGTTTTTCATATTTTAATTGATTTGATTTAAGTTATTTGGCGCATCCTTCGTATTGATATGAACGTAGATGTGCACTAGTATATTATAATTAAATCCATTAGAAAAAGGAGTACCTCCAAATGTTAAAGTTGAGAGAAAAATTGTGACACCCCCGGAATTTGGATTAGTCCTCTATATAAATGATATAATATGACTAAATCTCTAACCCGGCTATAACATTTTGGATGGTAGCAAGATCCAAGAGGAACATGAGAGTTAAGCGTGCTAGAGCTAGAATAGTTCTAGGATGGGTGACCCCCTGGGAAGTGGGGCGTCACAGTTGGTATCAGAGCCATTCACCAGCCGGAAATGTGAGATGAGTCTCGGCTGAGCCAGGGTTATATAGCGAGTAGAGCGAGGCTCCCCGGCTAATGACCGTTGTGAGTGGAGTGCAGCTCCTCACAAGGTCGGCTAAGGCTAGCGAGACTAGTCTCACATCGCCTGGTGCTTGTGAGTGTGCTTGAGCCTGACGTGGACGTCAGGGCTTAAAGGGGGGAAGAATGTGACACCTCCGGAATTTGGATTAGTCATCTATATAAATGATATAATAGGACTAAATCTCTAACTCGGCTATAGTATTTTGAATGGTAGCAAAATCCAAGAGGAACATGAGAGTTAAGCGTGCTAGAGCTAGAGTAGTTCTAGAATGGGTGACCCCCTGGAAAGTGGGGCGTCACAAAGATGATCAAATTACTCAAATTAATAAATCAAAAGGAATTTAGCTTGAATTCTTATAGAAATACCAATCCTTGATATTTCCACGTTGTTAACTTCTTTCTTCTTCTTCTTTTTTTCTTTTTTTTTCTTTTTTTTTTTAATCATAATAGCATATATATCTGAATTGACGATCGGCATTGTTAGATATCATTTTTATCTTATAAATTTTTTAAAAATTAAAATTTTAATTTTTTAATATTATTTATATATATATATATATATATATATATATATATATATATATATACACACACACACACTGTTGAAATTTATTAATTTTAAAACTATTTAAACAATAAATAAATAATATTAAAAACTTACAAAATTTGTTTTTAGAAAATTTATAAGATGTAGATCACATTTAATAGTGTTGTTCGTCAATTTAGATACCTCATCATCGAATACAGTACAATGTATAAATACTAAGTAGTCGGTACTTTTAAAAAGTATATTAACCTAATGTTGGGGTCAAAATGTAGCTTGCGCGCGATCGGACCCTGCTACACGACCATCCAGAAGGTGTCGAAGTGCGCCGCGTGCCAAAAATCAAACGATCAAGCCGAGGAGGAATCCGCTCGGCCGGGTTCTACCTCTGGTAACTCCTCGCAACCGCAAGAGATCGGTGACTGCCGAAAACGAATTCGCGAAGCTAGAGAGGAATCGCTGGTTTCGACTTAGATGAGTCGAAACGCTCGTGGATAAATGTACGACTGATGTGTCGATAAAACTTTAAAACATACCCGAAGGGCAAATAAAGTCACGACCATAGGATCGGTTTACATTCTAAATGGAAAGATAAATAAAGACACGACCAAAATGTCGATTTACACTTTATATTGATAAAAGAAGAGAATACAAGTGGGAAAAAGGGATAGAAAGATTAATTAAGTCTACTTTTAGGAAAATAGTAAAAAAAAAGGAAAAAAAAGTTAAGTTACTCATACTCCTAGATAAATGAAGAGTTGGAGTGGTACCAAGCTTACGAGGATTGACGGACGCCGATCTCTTTGATGGTTCGGATATTTATACACCTTCCGAACCATTTATTAAGTGCCGATTTTGAAATTCGAACGATCGGAGTAATCTGGGGGAGGTTATCGAGAAATTCTCAATCATTTCCTTTTGGGCCGATTAGCCTTAATGGGATAGTCGCAGTTTCCCGTCTAGGTTCATCCCTTGATCGTTATGCCGGGGCGTAATTCTCGGCACTTTCCGATGATGGGCGTTGTTGGCCTTTCGGGATCAACCCCCTTATTTGCTGTATTGAAGCGTGATCCTCGGCGCTTCCCTTTGCTCGACGCCACTTGCCGCTTCGGAGTCTGTTACGAGATTCGCGCCTGAATCCCACCTTCATTCTTTTTACGATCTTTCCTTCTGTAACTTCGAGCAGCTAAGGATTGACCTTGATTTCATCTCTCGTCGCTTGATTGAAGCAGTCTGGTATACCTTCTTCGGCTACGAGGCGGTCTTGGAGGAGACGGCTATCCTCCTGTTGACCGCTTCTCTCGTCGACCGACTCTTTTGTCGGCTGGTGTCTTAGGCTGACGGCATTTATCATGCCATGTGCCTCCTTGTGACTAAAATTGATACGGGTCGGGACAGAGGCTCCTCTTTGGCTAACCTGTCTTCTGTCGATTGCCCAGAGCGGCTGAATGCCTTCAACTCAACCGCAATTGACCTCAGCCGATGTGATGATTCTTGCGTCAACTGTTTCTCCTATTGGCTAATGTTCTTAGCCCACAACTGATATCGCGTACCGCATTATTGCGCGGCTAGGATCGGTCTTAATTGAGACGCGAATCCCCTCTCCGTTGAATTAGAATCCCGTCGACTGATACCTTTGGCGGATAGCATATACCACGTGTCGTTTTTTTGTGTGGCAGAAAATTCTGATCTCAACACCTAATTAAAATATTTAAAAATTTAAATAGTAAAATTAAAATATGTTATAATTCATAATATAATTTTTAGTTTAATTTTAAAAAGAGCAATGCCTACATCAGAAAATGGTCTATGAGATATACATTTACACCCGGCGCAGGCAGTAATTTCTCCACTCATGCAATACAAATTAAAGAGACTTCTCCATGACAAAAGATGGAAAAGTGCTTCTTGACCCAGAGTCAAGTGCTTCTTGACCCAGAGTCTTCCACGGTTAGGCAAAAATTCGGTATAAATATAATACGAATATAATACGAATAAAATATAAATAATATAATACGAATAAAATTTATATTTTAATATTAAAATTTATTAATAAATATAATTTAACAGATGGATTTATTAATTATTTGGATACCTAATTTATATAAAAATTATATGTTTATCAATTAAAATTTTAAAATTAAAAATTGAGTTATTAAATTAATTTTTTTTTACTAAATTTAAACTACTAGTATAAATAGTTATAATTTTTTAAAAATATAAATAGAGAGTTTCAAAATTAAGTAGATGATGAGTGAGGATTTTTTTTGAGCGAGAAATTTTATTATTATTATTTTTTCTTTTAGGGCGAGCGAACAGAATAGAAGATATAAAAATTTTATCAAAAAATGTTGTCCAAATTTTTGACCGAATTATTCACAAATTATTGAAACTATCTTAAAAAATTGCTCAAATTTTTTGCCGAATAATTTGTGTCCGTCGAATTATTCGCGAATTATTCGCGAATTATTGAAACTATTCTAAAAATTCACGTTTTATTCTAAATTTTCTTTAAAAAATTGTATACAGTCCATTTAATTCAGATTTCTAATAATTCGTGAATAATATGTGAATAATTTACAAATTAACTAACTATCTTTGCACAATATATTTGTCCCAGTTAATTCCTACAACATCTAGCCTTTTTCTGAATTTTTTGTATTTTGCATTTTATTTTTTTACTTTCTTTTTCTTTAAGCTTTGATAAGATAGAAGAAACACTTAAGAAATTAAGATTACGACAATTTGACCTGGTAAATACGTGTTTATCGGTGCAGAATAATTCAAATCGTATTGCTCATGCTCGGTCCAAAAATCAGGTACGTATTCATATAGTAATTAGATGCAACTTTCACTTACGTGTTTATCGGTGCAGAATAATTCAAATCGTATTGCTCATGCTCGGTCCAAAAATCAGGTACGTATTCATATAGTAATTAGATGCAACTTTCACTTCTTTTTTTTTTAGATTAGAATTCGTTCCAAACTATATATCAACAAGGAGGCGACTTTAGACTAAGTTGTATGTTCGTATTGGACACTCATATGTTCGCGTCAGATTCATGTCTGATGTGAATGCAAAATAAACTCACATCCATGGCACATTTCATTAAAAAAATATTATTTTATTTTATCAATTTATATATATATATATATAATATTAAATAATAAATATTATTTTATTTTTTTGATAAACATTTTATTTTTAAAAAATAATATAAATAAATTAGGTATAGCGGAGTATTTTTTTTTGTTAGAATATATGAATTATTAATAAGAGATGTATTGATTTTTATTCATAACAAAAAATATAATATTAATATAATAAATATATTATTCAAGTAATAATATTATATTTTATTATTTATCTTTGTGTTTTAATTTTTGTAAAAATTGTGTCATCATATTCGAATCGATTCGTATCATATATCTTTTATTTGATCTTATTTATGAGTTTGTGCTATTTTTTTTTAAAAAAAAAGTATATTAAGTTTTTTTTAATAACTTTACTGTATAACAGAAACTTGATGAAAACTGTAGCCAAAAGCAGTAGTAGAACTAGGAAATGAAGCAGTGCAATAAATAGCCAAATTAAATATAATTTAAATTTGTTTATACTTAACCAACTAATTTTACTTAATTGGAAAAGGAGAACTGATCCACTTGTTTTCAAAAGCCAAATTATTTGGAGGAATATGTTAAGAAAAGTTAAATACCTAGAAAGTATACATGGCTATTTTTGGACTAAATAGATGTGAATTTTGGTGACTAATAATAGTGTTAAACTATTAAGAGAGAGAAAAGGGCTCAAAATTGGACCAAATTGAAAATATTTTGTGTTCATTCAAATAACCATTAAATAAGAGGTTCTTTGGTTTCGCATAATTATAAATATATTAGAGTTGTAGCTGTATGCAAATCTAATTTCACCGTACGTCTGTGTTTGTTTTGATACATTTAAATTCAACTGCTATATTTACAAATACACGAAAAAGTTTAACTGCAGTAGTCGGAAATACGTTCGAATTGATGACCACAGTTTTAGCTGCACAACTTAGAAATAGCAAATTTAAATAAAAATAATTTTACCTGCCTAATTAATAACTTTTTTTTAAAAAAAAATCTTTCCTATGGAGGGTAATCTCATCGTCCCATATATTAAATAATAAAAATTTTTAAATGCATTTTTTTTTATCACATACAACTAAATAAAATATTTATAACTAGAGTATTTTCTATTACATAATCAATCAAACATAATGTACGTAACTATAATTATTATATTTCTAACTGCATAAATTTCAAACTATATTAAATATATAATTACATCAAACCAAACAATTCACCAGGATGCAACTACAAAATCAAATAGAAAATGATCTTCCAAATAACAGAAACAAAATAATAATGGTGCTTCTGTAAGTTGTTATTTGCTACTTTTAATTTTTTTTGAATTTATAATAAAAGCACCATCAAAAAAATAAATCCTAGTGATGCAAAAAATCTAAGAACTGGAAAATATGAGAACGAATTCCAAGCTCAATGCAGGATATATAATAATAAACTTATCACTAAAGTAACAATTTCCAAGCAAATTGGACCAAAAGGAGACTTTTGTGGAGTCATTTAAAAAAAACAAAAAACAAAAGACAAAGACTTTTGTCAACCATGTTCGAACCCATTATCGCACAGTTGGAATTTTTTATATCAAATTTTTTTTTCCCTATGTCATTTTCTCAATAAATAATTAAATATTTTGCTTGATGCGCGTCGCATATATATTACAAACCACTCGTTAAATTCATGAATTTTAAATTTATTTTGTGGAATATTTAATTTTTTAGACTTTGATGACCATCACTAGTTGAAACTATTATCCAAAATCAATCAAAAAATTTATTACAATAAAATAATAGTCAGAATATATTTATTATGCCAGCTAGAATGCACTAATAATTTTTATGGCAAATATAAATGGTAACGCACTCAAGTAATAATAAATAAAAATATTATTGCTAAGGAATCGAGTTGCGATAATTATTATCATACAGTACTACTCAAAGAATCATACGTAAATTTAATGGTAAAATAGTCTATGTCTTAACAAAAATCTAGTGGTGAAGAAATTATAATTCTTTTAAAAATCACTCCCTAGTCCCTCGATTATTGTGCATAATTATTTTTAAAAATAATTAGATTATTAGATAGTTTTAATTTTATTACTGAACCATTAAGTTTTAAATTTTTAAGTTTCCTAGCTCATGATCTTGATTTCGCATATTACATCTATTAGGATTTGTAGTTAATTAAATTTTAGTTGGATTAGAATAAATATTTAAAATTATTGAAAAAAAATCAATTAATGTTTAAATATTAATCATAATAAAAATTTAATTGGACTAGATTTTAGGTTATTTTTTATGTAAGATATAAATATATATAGCATAAGTATTATTATTTTTTTATGACGGTAATAGTACAATTTAGCCACATAAATTTTTTTTTTTTTAGATTTATAGAAGGCCAAAGAAGGATTCAAATTAAAGCTACTATGTAGAAAAGAAAAAATAGGGTATAATTTTTTTCTCATTTAATTAATTTTATTTCCCTCGCGTGTGTGTATATATATATATATATATATATATTTTATGATAGTTTTAGTACTATTTTTTTTTTGTTGGAAAACTAAATTTACAATAAAAATTTAATTTAATATTTCTGTTATAAAATTCCAAACCATAAGAATCAATAGTAGTTGGTATCAGGATGAATTATAAATTTGCAAAATTTAGAAACGGAATGTGTACAAGATTCCCAACAATATCAATAACTTTTAAATTTTTTTGGGCCACATGAGTAGAAAAAGAATGTAAAATATATATATATATATATATATATATATAGAGTTGGGCTGGAATGCTATTGATAGCACCAACCCAACTTTGCCATCCATTTTATAGCCATTGGATCACATTGAGATCCGTGTAGACTCTTTAATGAAAAAAAGAAAAAAGAAAAAGTAAAAAGAAAAAGTAAAAAGTAAAATTTTTTTTTTAATTAAAGAGTTTGCACGAATCTCAATGCAATCCAATGGCTACAAAATGGGTGACAATGTTGGGTTGGTGCTATCAATAGCATTCCAGCCCAACTATATATATATATATATATATATATATATATATATATATATATATATATATATATATTATTATTATTATTATTATAGGTCTTATTTTCAAAAATAAATAATTTATAAAAAAATTATTTTATTCTACGCGCAGCGTACACCATGGGCAACGTCCAAACACCACATACCCAACGAGAAAAAAAAATAAAACTGGAAGTACAAATTGTCCAAAATACCCTCTCTTTTCGTCTATATATATAAACCTCGCCCACGTCTCCTCCGACGTTCACATACAAATTCTCTCTAACGTATCAAAACATTTCATAAATATAACAACAAATCAATTAAACACATTAATATGGCCCGGTCCTGCAGGCTCCCTCGTAACATGTTGTTGTTATCTCTGCTATCTGCAGCTGCTTGTTTCTCTTTGGCAGTGCCGCGCGGCGCCGAAGCTGCGGTGACGTGCCCGCAGGTTTACGGCGTGCTGATGCAGTGCGTGCCATACTTGCGATCGGGGGGCGCGCCGGCGCCGCAGTGCTGCAGCGGAATCAAGCAGCTGCTGGCGGCGGCGAGCACGACGTCCGACCGCCGCACCGCTTGCCAGTGTCTCAAGACTGCCGCGGCGGGGCTCTCCGGGCTCAACCTCGGCTACGCCGTCGCGCTCCCTGGCAAGTGCCAGGTCTCGTTCCCATATAAGATCACACCCAGCATCGACTGCTCCACGTACGTAAACTTATGATGATCGTTTTATATTGCAGTTGTTTTTTTTAAAAAAAAATTAAAAATTTTGCACCCGTAAGAAAAGGTATTAATTAATAGGTAAAAATATACCTAATTGATTTGAACTATAAATTATTTATTTTTTAATTATTTTAATTTGAATATAAATGTTTTTAATTTGTTTGATTTTAACAGTATTTTATCTTTAATATTAAAAGCTAACTTTATTTTTTAAAAAAACATTATTGAGTTACTAATTTTTGTTTTTTGCCGTGCTTTCTTATTTGCAAAGTATATTATTTTTTTTCCATCTTAATTTGCAGGATACCTTAGTAAGAAGTTGACCGCAAATGCAGAATAAAAGAGATGGAAAAGAGCAAACTATGTATTGGCCTTACTTAGTTAATTAATTTTATATATATATATATATATATATATATATATATAGAGTTGGGCTGGAATGCTATTGATAGCACCAGCCCAACTTTGCCACCCATTTTATATCCTTTGAATTGCGTTGAGATTTGTGAAAGCTATTTAATGAAAAAAAGAAAAAAGAAAAAGTAAAAAGAAAAAGTAAAAATTAAATAGCTTTCACAAATCTCAACGCAATCCAAAGGATATAAAATGGGTGGCAAAGTTGGGCTGGTGCTATCAATAGCATTCCAGCCCAACTCTATATATATATATTATATATATATATATATATATATATATATATATATAATTTTAAAATATTACTATATAATAAACTTTTTAAAGTATTCTTGGCTTAATTCTATATTAATAACATGATCGTGTGCCGCCATATACAGATAGGAAAATGCTATGTGTACACCCCTTTCGGGGTGTACATCATACACCCCACCCATCTAAGGGTGGGGGTGTGATGATGGGTCACTTGATGTGACCCGTAAAAAGTATCGCCACCATTAAAATAGTGGAGGTGTATGATGTACACCCCTTCGGGGTGTACATGTAGCATTGCTCATACAGATATATGTAGTTCTACTATGTGTGGTCAAAGTGGTCAAAGAGAGTAATGCTTGTTTGGTTGTAACAAAATATATGTCCTGATTAATAGTCAAAATTTGCAGGTTCGTTAATATTTAATTGCACCTAATTAATTGATTGGTAGAATTAACTCTTTTCCATAGAAGTAAAAAGGAAAATTGAAGAAAATAAAGATGGGAATACATTTGGGAAATTGCTTTTTATACATTTCTAAAAAAAGTGTACATCTTAAATCATATTTATTTTCAGGTGGGATAAATTTTACTAATCATTTCGATATGATCAATAGAATATACTTCATTTTTGGATTAATGAAATATACATCATACGCTCTTTTTGAAGTGTATGAGTAGCATTGCTCATGTACATTTGGGTCTTGTTTGATTCTGAAACAAGGCCTTGTTTCAGGCTTGTTCTCCAAAACGCGTTTGATTTGGACGGGAACAGTAGTTGGCGTCTCCCTAGAATAAGTTGATATAAAGTTGAAACTACGGTTCCAATCATTTTTTTGTAACAAGTTCCCACTTAAGAATAATTAATTAAAATAAATATAAATTTAATTATTATATTAACTCTTTAATTAATAATTTAATATTTTAACTAATCTAATTATTTTATTAACTAGATATTTAATTATTAAATAATTAACTAATTAATTTATTAATTTATTATTTTTTAGTTAATTAAATTATTTATTAACAATACTTATTATTTTTAATTATTTTATCAATTAATATTTAAAATTTTCTAGTAATAGTTAATTAAAAAAATTAAATTATTATTTAATTAATATTTTTATAATAATTAATTAAATAAAATATTATTATTTTAAAATTATAATTATTTTTATTCTCACCGTTCCAATCTAATTATCCAAACACTATTTTTCTTATTTTTAAAAATAATCTAATTTTTATCCAAATTCAAAATTAATATTATTCCTGCTTGTTTCTAAATTTATATCTATTTTTAAAATAAACAGTTCTACTTTATACTTGAATCAAACGCAATCTTAAGATATGGTGAAATATATGCGGTACGTGTACATGTCCAATCAATCACATTTCTTCTTATGAAATATGTTAGAGAAATCTATCTTTTCAAATTAATTTTTTTAAATAATTTAAACTTAATTTAAATTCAAAATAATATATAGCAAAGTTTAGATGAAGTCTGTGAATGTCGAGGCGTGCGTGAACACTGTCCTAGAAGCGAGATTGTCCCTCCACGTGCGAGGCTCTGACAATCACCCCTAGCGATACAACGATCACTGTTCACCCCGTCAGCAACGACTCCGGAATAGTGCGTAGCGAACCTAACGGCTTACAAAGATCCAACAAAAAAAGAAGCTCGAAAGAGAAACAAAAAGCTATGAGTCTCAAGTAGTATGTCACTGTAATTAGAGTAGAGTATTATTGCTTAGTACGTAGTTAACCAAGCTGATCCCTTAACCAACTCTCTTGCCCTGTATATAGAAAGCCCAACGAGAGAGAGAGCCCATAAACCTATCAGGAGACAAGCTCCAACGGGTGGCTTTCTTGGGCAACTCACAAGCCACTTCCCAAGAAAGGCTCTTGGGTAGGCGTGCGTGAACACTGTCCTAGAAGCGAGATTGTCCCTCCACGTGCGAAGCTCTGACAATCACCCCTAGCGATACAACGATCACTGTTCACCCCGTCAGCAACGACTCCGGAATGGTGCGTAGCGAACTTAACGGCTTACAAAGATCCAGCAAAAAAAGAAGCTCGAAAGAGAAACAAAAAGCTATGAGTCTCAAGTAGTATGTCACTGTAATTAGAGTAGAGTATTATTGCTTAGTAGTTAACCAAGCTGATCCCTTAACCAACTCTCTTGCCCTGTATATAGAAAGCCCAACGAGAGAGAGAGCCCATAAACCTATCCGGAGACAAGCTCCAACGGGTGGCTTCCTTGGGCAACTCACAAGCCACTTTCCAAGAAAGGCTCTTGGGTAGTCCAAGAAACAACTTTTCAAGGTAGGATTTAAGGCAAAAAGAAAAGTCAAAATAAAATAGAACCGGGTCAAGATCACACGCGCCGCCGCCCGCCCTGACTCAGCTCGTGCTCGCGTGTTAAGGAGAAACCTTGCTCTCACTTTCTCCTAACTAATACATGTACAAGTGAGGGAGTAAATAAATTCACTCTACATATGATGAGTTTCCAATGTGGGACGAAACATCATATGTAGAAAATAATGGGTTTGGACCATAATTAGACATCACATGTAGAGAGTAATGGGTTTGGACCATAATTAGTTAATTCGCGAATTATTCGTGACTTTTTGAGAATCCGAATTAAACGTGTCTTCGAAATTTTTCCAAAGATTACGAAAAATTTGTAAATTTTTTTTAGCCAACACCCTTATTCGCGAATAATTTGCGAATCCGAATGTTTTTTTTAAAAAAAATCAGCTTACCTCTTTCATAGAAAAAGGAAAAATAAATAAATAATAAAAACCCTCAGCTCACAGCACCCCCACCCTCCCTTCTCTGTTCTCATGCCCTCTCCCACCCCACCTCCTCCCACCCGGCCCACCAGGCCCCGCATGATCGAAAGTCGGAACCCCTGTGCCGCGTGCGCTCGCCGCTTGCCATCGGATCTAACCGCTCGCCGCTCGCTGCTCGCCATCGAAACCCCTCCCAAGACGCCCGCCGCTCGCCATCGGAACCTTCCCAGGCTGCTCACCACTCGCCATCGGAACCCCTCCCAGGGCGCCCGCCACCCTCCGGGCCGCGTGCGCTCGTCATCTTCTTTGCCACCACCAATTTGTGGGTTGTGATTTTGTAAATTTGTGTATTAATTCAAATTTTGATAAGTTGTGAGTAAAGTTAATATTTATTTTTGATTAATTTATTTTTTTTATCTATAAATTTATTTTTTTCTAATTTTTTAATTATTTGTGATTTTTTTATTTTTTTGTGAGTGTTTTAGCTTTGTATTTTCATTATTTTATTTATTTATTTTTTTTTTTTATTTATATAGAAGGTTGATTAAATTAATTTTAAAATTTAAAATTATTTATGTTAATAGTATAAATTTTGAAAAAATATTTAATTTAATAGTCGAATTTTTTATTTCGAATTTTTAATTGATGAACGTATAATTCTCGTATAAATTACGTATCCGAATAATTAACGAATCCGTTTTTTAGCCGAATTTTTTAATGAATTTAAAAATTATGATACGAATTTTATTCGAATTATATCCGTACCGAATTAACTAACTATAGTTTGGACTCCCAGGTTAAATCCATTCATATTGTGCCATCCAAAAAAGCCCAAAGTTTAAAATATAAATTTAAAATCACTAAATTCATATAAAATCTAACAAAATATAAATATAATAAAATTATTTTTTAAAAATTATAATAAGATGTAATTAGTTAGAGACAATATATGAGTAACGTAACTTACTACTTTTTAGATTTCTTTTTTTTTTTTTGTAAGTAGTTAAAACTTGAAGGAAAATTTTCTCCAGAAAAAATAAGAAAAAAAAAAGATAAAGTAATTTTGCTAGGACATGGTCCCATCATGATGTCTGTGCTCAGACAAAAAAAAAAATAAAAAAAAAAAAAGGAAAAGAAAATTGGGTGGAGAAACAGGAGACCATTTCATTGCTTTACTTAGCTTTAAATTTCATATCATTTACGTGATGATATAATGTAACTGAAGCGATCGATCTCTCTTATTGAAAATCTTTTTCACCATATTTTTGTTCTCGAGAGCTTTTTGCTAATTAATTTGTTTCTATGCTATGAGCTATAGATGTTTTCTCTTGTAATTGTAAATTAAAAGTTCATCTTAGTCCAATATTAAAAAATCCTAACAATTCTAATTATTTAGGATCTGATATATCATCAATAAAATTATTCATATTATTCTGAAAAAATAATTTAATTAAGGCCAGGCATACTATATATGTTTTTAATTATTAACATCGAATCATACTCTGTAAATAATAATTGTTTCAAAACTACTTTAATTTAATAAATAAAAAGATATATCAAGATAAAAAGATTGATAATAATCATCTATATAACTTATGAATTATAAATTTTGAACACTTTTAAAGTTTTCTCTGTATTCAACGGCCTAGCGAGTCTGATGAGATGAGATACAACGTAATTTTTTGAATCCAATCTCGTCTTAGTTCCATCAAGGATTCTTCTTATCTTATACTGTCCAATCATATGTTGACTTAACAAATACGCACAAAAAATATTTTTCTAAATATTTTTGCCTAGAAATCTCAAAAACAAGATATACATATCAAATTAATTACTCAAATAATTACCACCACAGCACATGGATCTGCCATTCATTGTAGCTCTCATGTCAACAAACATTACAAGTGAAACCATAGCTACAGCAGCCAAGGATTGTTCCCTTTTTCTTTTTTTTTTTCTTTGTTGAACAGTTTTTAAATTTTATCATGCTTGATAATACATAATTCTACTGAGAAAGCAATGCCCCAATATTATCTGCGAGGCTCTTCACTGTGGTAGGAGACACGGCTCTGCTTCCTCCCAGGTACCATTTTTGGATCATCTCCGCGACGTTGGCGTTTTCCACCATCATTTTCACTTCTCCTTTTTCCTCCGTCACAAATGTAATCTGCGCGTAACCGACAAAGGAAAGCACTTGATATAGGGAAAAACTGCCACTTTGTTTAGGGTTAGAGCTTTTTCTGATTAATGGTCACTGTTTTATGAGGTTTTGAAGCTCAAGTTTATAAGAATAAGGATTTTCTGGGAGAGATAATTAATGCTCGCCACTATGTTTCTTCATTTCCTAAGAAATATTAAAAAATAAAAATATTTAAATTAATTAAATTATAATTAATTTTTTTTAACTATTTAAAATATAATTTATATTCTTCATATTCATTACAAGATTTCTATCAATATTCTTTTAAAAATATTTATTTTTACTCGTCCATATTTAATTTTCATATAGTTTAAATAATTTATATTATATTTTACGATCTATCATCGAAAATAAATCGATAATAATAAAATTTATTTTCTATCGATAATATTCTTACTAAACTCCAATTAAATACTATTCTCATCATTTAAGCCAAAGACGCATGTCATATCTGTTTTATTAATAATAATTAATTTATACCAAACAAACACGCTAGCGCTGAGTGTTTACTTTACCTCTGCGGTGGGAGAAGCTACAGGAAAATAAAAAGCGATCACTGAATCCTTCTTGAAATATTTGGTTTGGAAAAACTCAGTAATCTTCTCAAGTGCCTCTTCTTCCTCTTCTTCGTACTTGTCGACCGCCACCAATCGGTCTCTCACTGAGCTCTCTAACTGCACCCCGTATTGCGAACCCTTTATCTCCTTTATCACAACCACTTTGAAATATTTCTCCACAGGAGCTGCAGATGAATCATGTATCAATATATATATAGCATACATGTAGTTTAAAGTAAGCAACTTTTTGTTTCATGGTATATGTTTTAGTTTTTCATAAGAATCTGCCAGTAAGTGTTAGTATTTATTTATTTTTTAATTAATTTAAAATTTTTTGGATGGTTCAATATTTAATGAGCTCGATCTACGAGTCTATGCATAACTTACTACATGCATGAGAGATTAGTCTCATATTGAAAATTCACGACATGTAGGAGCGGCACACGATCTTGACTCGCCGGTTCGGTTCACTTACATCTTACCTTTTATTTTTTCATTACTTGACTCTTAACCTAAAGATGACTCATTTAACTTAACCTGAGTTGCCTACCCTTATATGGGGAAGGGTACATGAGGGGTATGGGCTATCTTGGCCCTATATATTCTTTTACCTTCCCTACGGGCGACTATTCTGAATTATACAATATTCTTTGCATTGTTGGATTTTTGTAAGTCGATTTTTGAGTTCGAGTTGTGTTATCCTGAAGACTTGCCAACGGAATAGCTCATGATCGTTGTATCACTAAAGGTAATTGTCGAAATCTCGTACATGGATAGATAACTTCACTTTTAGCAAAGTAATTTACACGTCACGACTCATGGTTCACATCTAAATCTTTTATCTCTATAATGCTTTATTATTAATTCTTACTTGTGTGTTAAAAGATCGGTTTAAACTTTACAACTCAAAATATGAAAGATGAAATTTGACCTAAAAGAATAGACAAATTTTCTAACAATAAGAAGATACCAAAATATATCATAAATTATTTTTATGTTAACAAAATGCTATATTTTAAACCGCAGAATAGCGAATCACTCATACGTTACGTATATATAAAATAAATCTCACCTGAAACAAGTGCCTCAAAGAATGAATCATCCTCAGCAAGCTCTATTCCCTTTTTGCCCATCCAATTTCCCAAATGATCAACAATTTTTTCCTTTTCCAAGTAAATCCCAATAGCATTGTACTTGATTTGAAGGAAATGAATTTCTATATCAGTAATACCTGTAATTAAATGATACACATTGTACCACTCCAAAAAGTAAATGTCTCATAGATATATATAATTTGATTACATATAAAAGAATATATATATATATATATATATATATATATATATATATATATATATATATATATATATAGTTGTGTTGGAATGCTATTGATAGCACCAGTCCAACTTTGCCACCTATTTTGTAGTTCTTGAATCGCATTGAGATTCGTGGAGGCTCTTTAATAAAAAAAAAAAAAAAAAAAAAAGTAAAAAATAAAAAGCTCTTCTTTTTAATTAAAGAGCTTGTATGAATCTCAATACGATCCAAAGACTACAAAATGGATGGCAAAGTTGGGCTGGTGCTATCAATAGCATTCCAGCACAACTCTCTCTCTCTCTCTCTCTCTCTCTCTCTATATATATATATATATATATATATATATATATATAGCTCATGGGTAGATTCAAAATGTTTAAACATTTTTAAAAACTTAATTTATTCAATCATTCAATGATCCCATCAAATTTCACAGTTCTAATCAACTATTTTATAGCTGAAACACAATAAGATCAATAGCTAATGAATTCGTTCAAAATAACTCAAAACAAAATAAATAAAAACTACAAAATATTCAATTAGTCAATACTACATAAGAAGGAAAAATAAATTTCACGAGCCTATTTCAAAACCGCGTAATAATAAAGTCGCATAATATGTAACACATACCATGACCCAATAGTGATAAGGTTTTAGTCATTGTAATCTCAGGAGCAAATGGGAGTACTCCATCCACCATCACCATCTCTGAACCCACTGCACAGTTTTTTAAAGCCAGTCAAATATTAACCAAAAAAAAAGAAGAAGAAAGAAATTACATCAATATAAACAAAATAAATAAATAGATAAAATTTTAATTTGATTTTTGTTGGTTAAACTACTTAATGTGATGATGCACAACAAAATGAACCAAATGTGAGGTATATACTCTTATTACTGATGATGATGAGATGGAGAGTACAAGCACAAAGAGAATGGTGTGGAGAGACATTTTGAGTGAATGATAGTGAGGGATTTTAAAGAGACAAGTGGTAAGTAGGGAGGGGGTAGTTGGGAATTAAAAAATCTCATGCTAACTACCACCTCCTGATCTCTATCAAATTATTGTCTGCACCTGCTGCTCCATGCACCGCATGCATCGTACCCAACCAATCATTCATTATATTTTAAATCTTATTTAATAAAAATATTTTTATAAAATTTAATTTTTTATTTTTATCTATCTATAAGTTTTAAGTTATTCATATATATTCATTCCTCTGATTTGTTACCGTTAGTTTACTATTTATTTTTTAATATAATATAAGTGAAATATTAATTTTGCACTTTTAAATATATTTTTCCAAAAAATTCTAACTGTTAAAAAATATATTTATAATTAATCATGATATATTTATAATAAACCAAAATTAATTATATTTTTCTAACGAATATTTACGGTAAAAATATATGTGAACAACTTAAAATTTTTAAATAAATAAATATAAAAAATTAAAATTTTATAAAAATATATTTATCGTTCAATATATTTATAGCCTGGAGATGCTTCCTACTAACTTATCAATTAGATAGCATAGTATTAAAGTCAATTATAAACGATCCTTTATTATATAAGGTTGTGGATTTAATTTTTATCTTTAATATTTAACGGGTTAATATTCGTATTATATAATGAGTTGAATTTTTATTTTTTATTTTATTTATTTATTATGAGTAAAAATATTAATATATATTTTTGAACTCGTTGTTTATTACATCATAAATTATTGTTAAATCCTTTTGAAAGATGCGCTACAATATTAAATTAACAAGCCTTTAAAAAAGAAAAAATTCTAACTTGGAATTTGTTCATTACAGCCGATAATTGGTTGCGATCGAATATCTTCAAACACGAGTTATAAATTATATTAATATATATATATATATATATATATATATATATATATACATTAATTACTCAATGGACGGTGGAGATTTAAGATTGAGCCATGATCGACGGTCGGCGGGATGCGGTGCACAGACCATACACATACACATGCATACACCGGGTTCAGGCAATAACAGTCTCCGCCTTAGGTGCTTCCTGGACCGGTGGTTGTTACATGCAAGATCCTGGCCAACCAAAACTCCTCGGTTTCCGTGTAATGCTTACTTGTCATGGTTCTGAGACTGACACGTGGACCACTTGATAAAAATAAAAAATAAAAAATAATAAAATAATAAAAAATATATACTCATTTACAACCTTAGAAGTTGAAATGTACCTAACATTTTTTTGCTTAATCCACATGGGTGTGGGAATCTTACGAATATTTTTAAAAATTTAATTACATCCCGATAATATTTTAAAAATAATAAATATTTTTATATATATTTGATTAAATCTGATAAATAATAATATTAGGTATTTACACTATAACAAGATTAGGTTATAGGGACATATGTTTGTGACACTTTTGTATAAGTGTCATATCTATATTCTACTTATATCCAAAATTAAATTATAGGGATACATTTTTGGGACACATTATAAAAATGTGCCGCTATACACCCTAGCGACGGCACATATAGCAACAATTATAATAAGTGTCGGTATTTTTGTCAGCGACACTTTTTTTAGATTTTAAAAATATTTAAAAGTGTCGCTATAACCTAATTTTGTTATAATGTTATATTAGATAATAAAAACATATGAAATGTTTTTTTGTCAATTTTAATTTTGGATGTTGATGTGTATCTATATTATGGAAAAAGTAGTAGTTGGCATAAAATAAGTAAAAGTTTTCAACAAGATACATTTATTGTGCATATAATTTTAGTGGGCTAGGTAAATATGGGACAAATAAATTAAATACTCAAAATGCCTACACCTACCTCACAAAATATCTATAGGACCTTCAAAAATTAACTAATTTTAAAAATTACAAAAAAAAAAAAATACTTGTTAATTTAAGAAAAAATAATAATTATTAGAAAATATATGACTTGAAAGAGATATGCTTTTTGATATATCATACATAGATTTTTTTTTTTTATTTTCAAATGATACTAAGAAATAATATTATAATTGATTAATTAAAATTTGCATAATATCGTATTATTTATGAACACAAATAAAATATTTTTTTATCTTATTTTCTCACCGCAAATATGCATTCTCCGCGGTCCCCATAAATGAAAAAAATAAATATTAGAATTGCTATGAAAATCACTTAATAAATTACTTTTTATATTAAACTTGTTGATTATTAATTTTTCTTTAGAAAAAATGATTAATGAACTTTACTAATAAATATAAAAGTTAAAGAACTAAAGTGCTATATATATATATATATATATATATATATATATATATATAGGGATAATTGTCTGTGTACTCCTGAAATATGAAGAAATATCTGATTTACCTCTCTTATTTTTTTCTTTCCAATATACTCTTCATACGTTCCACCGTTATTAAAAGCACCCCTACCGTTTCCTTTTGTTAAGTTAACTAGGGTTAAACTAGAGTTAAATAATAATCGGAGTTGAAAACTATCAGATATACCTATTTTGCCCGGGTTTAGGGTTTAGGGTTTAGGATTTAGGATTTTTTAGAATTTTAGGGTTTAGGGTTTATGATTTTTTAGAGTTTTAGGGTTTAGGGTTTAGGATTTTAGGGTTTAGAGTTTAGGGTTTTTTAGGGTTCTAGGGTTTAGGCTTTTAGGGTTTAGGGTTTAGGGTTTAGGGTATTTTAGGGTTTTAGGGTTTAGGGTTTAGGGTTTAGGGTTTTAGGGTTTAGGGTTTAGGGTTTTAGGGTTTAGGAGTTTAGGGTTTTAAGGTTTAGGATATATTTGAAAGGGCAAAATAGTAATTACACACAGATAACGGCAGTTCCAAACGATACACTAACAGAGTTTAACTTAAAGGGTATTTTGGAAAGAAATTGGAACGTAAGAAGGGTAATTTTAATATTAGCCTTCTAAGAGGGGTAAATCTGAAAACAGAGAAATTTTTAGGGGTATGTAGGAAATTATCCCATATATATATATATATATATATATATATATATATATATATATATATATATATATATATATATATATATATATATATATATATTAATGGAGGATCAAATGATGATACAATTAAGGAATTAATTATGGATAAATCAAATTCTCATAACCAAGAATTTACTAATTATAACAAGTATTCAAGAAATTGAGGAAACTCAAGAATGGCAATCTCGCAAGTGTGGCAACCACACCAAATAGAAACTATTTGAATTCAAATATTGTACACTTATAGAATGTAATTGTGTAAATATTATAATCTCAAGAATAATGGGATTATATTTTGTATCCAATAATGCTATATATTAAGTGTTGGTTTTGTACTCTTAAAGTAGTACAACAACAATTTTTTCATCAATTATGATTTCCTTCATGGTATCAGAACCATAAGACGTCAGTCATCATACTTGATCTAATGGCCACTTCCGGTGCTTCCTCTTCCACCACAAGCCCCACATTTGTTATTGCTAACATTAGCAATTTAGTCTCTATTAAACTTGATCGCGGCAACTATCTGTTATGGCGACAACAATTTCTTCCCGTTCTTTTTGCTCATGACTTGATGAGTTTTATTAATGGATCCAAAGAGTGTCCATCAAAATTCTTCGAAAATGCAGATGGCACTGTTACCAACACTATCAATCCGTCCTTTTTGGAGTGGATGAAACAAGATCGTCATCTACTCTCTTGGATTCAAGCAACCCTCACCAAAGGCGTACTTGCTCAAGTTGTCGGCTTACAAACTTCCCACGACGTTTGGGTTGCACTGGAACGTCGGTATGCTTCTCTCTCATGTTCCCATATTTCACAACTTACCACTCAACTTCAAACTATCAAAAAGGGAGGTATGTCTATCACTAATTATATGAATAAAATAAAAGCCATATCGGATAATTTGGCGGCTGTTGGTAAATCGGTTCATGACGATGATTTGATTTATCATATTGTTCATGGTCTTCCCCCGGAATATGACCCCATTCGGGTCTCTATTCGCACTAATCCCTCTATTTCTACTGTTGAGGAAGTGCATACTATTTTAGCCAGTGAAGAGCTACTTTTAGAGGAACGACGTCAACTTCAATCCTCCATCACCCATGAATCCACCGCCTTCATTGCACAAAATAATTCTTCTCAAAACAACCTTGGCTCCAATTTTGGCCGAGGGCACAATACTAACAATGGCAGGGGACGTGGAAGAGGACGTGGTAGTTATGGCCGAGGTGGAGGCCAACATCCACGCAACAACAACACAAGTGCAAATGGTGGGCAACGTCCCACTTGCCAAATCTGCAATCGAATTGGCCACATTGCACTCGACTGTCATCATCGAATGGACTTTGCATATCAAAGGCGTACTCCTCCTCAGCGCCTTCAAGCAATGGTGGCAACAACTTCTCCCTCCGCTGATCAAACTTGGTAATGCTGACACCGGAGCCACCAACAACTTAACTTCTGATCTCTCCAATCTTACTATTCGCACCGACTATCAAGGAAGCGACAAAATATCTGTAGGCAATGGACAAGGTTTGTGCATTCTCCATACTGGTGCATCTGTACTTCATACCCCATCTCAATCTTTTCAACTAAACAACTTATTACATGTTCCTGAAATATCAACAAATTTAGTCTCCGTTAATCAGTTTTCTAAAGACAACGATTGTTATTTTCTCTTTGACTCTCATAATTTTTGTGTGAAGGACAAACAGTCGGGGAAGACGCTTTTCCAAGGGCCGAGTGAAAATGGACTATATCCCATTAAATCCGTCAAAAACAATCAACATCAATCTGGTCTTTTTGCTCTTATTGGCGAAAGAGTTTCCTCTTCAGTCTGGCATCACAGGCTTGGACATCCTTCTGCTACTACTTTGCATTATTTATCTGCGCATTCTGATATCTTTTTAAAAGGTTCTATAAAAGAAATAAATTTTTGTGATTCATGTCAACTTGCCAAAAGTCATCGTCTTCCTTTTCTCCCTTCTACTTATGTATCTTCTTCCAATTTTGAACTTTTACATATGGATGTTTGGGGACCTACTCCTATTCTATCAATGAGTGATTTTAAATATTACTTGGTCATTGTTGATAATTTTACTAGATACTCATGGCTTTTTCCTTTACACTCAAAATCTGATGTTTGTGAAATTTTTATTAATTTTAAATCCAAAATTGAGAATTTACTTGATCGAAAAATCAAAAGTATTCACTCCGACGGAGGTGGAGAATTTTTAAACAATCGTTTCAAATTTTTTTTACTTGAACATGGTATCTCTCATCAGCTTTCTTATCCACATACGCCTGAGCAAAATGGTGCTGCTGAAAGAAAACATCGTCATATCATTGAAATTGGACTCTCTCTTCTTTTTCATGCACACATGCCTTCTAATTATTGGGTAGAAGCTTTTCGAACAACCATCTTTCTCATTAATAGAATGCCTGTCACGCCCCGGGGTCGAAACTGCGACCCGGGCTCGCTAACAGATCCGCCGCCCATACGGTGAACCCCGTATAGACGAAGCGTCAAACCTGCAAAAGAAAGATGCTATACTAAACAGATATCAGAGCTGGAAGTAAACTGCTATAAATAAAATAAATACAACTCCAAGTCCTCACCATAAGTACAAAAGTCGCTCAACTCTGAAATAAAAGTACAACTCTATACCTCACTACAAGGTCTCTCAAACAAGTAACTCTTAAAATACAAAAAGAGTACCTCTACTCAAGGGACGACGACTGGTAGGGATCTAGCTCGTGACTCCCTTACCTCGCTCTGAAGAAGCAACCGTTGGAGCAGCAGGAACAGGAGTAGAAGTCCCTGGGGAAAAGACACCACGACGGGTGTGAGAACTACCTCCCACAGTAGTTCTCAGTGGGTGCCGCCAACAAGCCCGACGGTCTGCCCACTAAGTCCACTAGAGGCATAAAGTAATAAATACGGTGCTGACAGAAAAGTGCTGAAAAAAAATAACTCTACAGCTACTATGCCTCTATCTAGATGCTCAAAAAGTGGAACAGATGGAAAACATGATGCATCTACTCAAACACAGTATCCTAAATCAACCAAATCACAGTGACTGCCACATAGGGTCCAGTCAAACCTGCGCCCACCTACTGCCGCACATCCACATGAGGATGGGTCTACCGTAGGGTGTCCGTGACTGCCAAAACTGGCTCAGCTAGAAGGCACCTACTGCCGCACATCCACAAGAGGATGGGTCTACCGTAGGGTGTCCGTGGCTGCCAAAACTGGCTCAGCCAGAGGGACTGCGTCGACAAGTCGCGATAGCAAGTAACAGGCCCAACTCCGGAGTGGCACTCGAGGGGCGCGACCCCACCGAGCAAAGTATCCGCGCATCTCTGTCGAGCTCAATATGGCTCATGCAGGCTATAGTCCAAAACCACGATCAACAAGATCGACAATAACTGATATCCCACCTCAACTCACTGGCTAAAAAAAATACTCACAGCCGGGACTACCGCCTACCCGACGGCTCCCAGCACAGAACACCAAACTCAGGTAGGACTGACACCATAAGGTTCAAAAATCCCGATAGGTCGGTGCCTAGAACCCTATCAAACAAGAATAGACTCCAGGCTCCGCCTATCGAAGTTCCCGACCCCCTTACAGTTCAGGAACACGACAACCTCTGTACAACAAGCGAAAGACACCATCCAGGGCCCGAAAGTCCCGGAAGACCAACACCTACAACTCTATCAAACAAGAACAGGTTCCAGGCTCGGCCCCCCGAGGCTTTCGTCCCGACCAAGGAACGGCCCCTAGAACCCAGATCACCCAAACTCTTTCGGGTGAGAAAGTTGTAATAAAAAGATGACAGTTATTACTGAAAATTATTTTAATCTGAGAAACCCAATTTGATATATTTTAGTTCTTTTAAGAAAATTCGTTTAAATTAGTTTTATTTTCCAAACCCTGAAGGGCTATTGCCATTATCCAAATCAAACAAGAACAGGCTCTGGCGACCCCTCGAGATTTGGAAGAAAACCTTAGTTTACAGAAATCGTATGTGTCTAAAAACAGCCTGGGTCCTAGGTCCTGCTGACACTGGTAAACAACTGCCACTAACACAGTGGCGATAAATAAAACATCTCGGGACCGCCGTTTACCCAAACGGCTCCCGCCACAGATGAATGATCAACTACATCTACCAGACTCCACTCTGCTCTCAAGCACGAGTGTAAATGCATCCCACACTAAAAGAAACCCGACCACTCGGCCTACTACCCGGGCGAGTATAACACTATGTCCAGGAAGAAAAGAAGTGTGGATGTCTAAAGCAGAATAAACCTAGCCCAAGTTGGAGTTTTCTACAGTCTGGCTGAACATGCTGCATATGACGGGGGTGCTAGGTCAAGTTCAAAGATAACAATAATTTTACAGATAATAGACAGCAAGGAGATGACAAGATCGTCCGATAGTACAAGAAATATTAACACACAATTTCTAGCCTGCTACCCAGTCCAAACACTATCATGCATGATTCTATATAAATAGAATTAGTACACAGTCCATAGATTTTGAAAGCAAAGCCACCCACCTGAACGTACCAACTGTCCGGGGTCGTACAGCTAAGAAAGCCCAGAAACAGCTATAACCCAAAGTCCACCAAGCCAACAACACGGTAGCAGTGCTCAAAACATCCTGGGAACACAACACGTTCCAAAAATTACACTTAATTCCACTAAATTCCACATATTAAAAATCTGCGGTGAACAGTTCTATTTCTATGAAAATTTCACCTATAAAACAGCCTCCAAAAATTTCTATAAAAATACGATGGCGATCCTCGCGAAGTGTAGATGTCGATAGAGTCCTGAAACATCAAATTCCGATATCCGGATGTGGAGATAAAAATCTGCGAAGACCTTGCTGTCTAGGAATCTCACAAGCAAAACAGGGGCTCAGTAAAGCCTCGAAAACTATGCCAAAACCCCAAATCTAGACGAAACACTCAATACGAAAGTCGAAGATATACCTCTCGTGAATCCAACACCATAAAAATCGTCCAAAAATACAGTCGGGGTAGCTTTGTAGACCTCTCAGACTGAAGTGCGACGGAAACGGGCCTCCAACTGAAAATCGGCCCACTGCGCTCCGATGCCGAAGTCGTCGACGCCGCGGCTTCCAAAAATTCCGGGCCTCTGCCAGAAGATGCGCAACAAGAAGATCTCCAACTTTCCTAAAGGGACCAAGGGCAGGGGAGCTCGGGAAAGGGGGCAAAAAGCCCCAGCAAGCCAGCTATTTATAGGCCCAGCCCGAAAATCTGCATTTTTGGACTTTTGGCCCAAAAATTCGGGCGCCCGGGGTATTCGGGCTGCTACAGTAACGGGCCCGGTCCGTTACTGTGCGCGCCCGAATTCCTCTCGGGCCGCCAGGTGGCCCAGACGCGCTCCCTGCGGCCGGCGCACGTGCGCCCGCGAACCGCGCGACGCCGCGTGTCCCGACACGCGGACGTGCGCGGCTGCGCCCGTCCAACCACGGGGCGCCACGTGGCGCTCCCACGTCGTCCCCAACCGCTCCCCGTACGGCCACCTGCTCCAGCCGCTGTGTGGACCGCGCGCACCAGGACCCGCCAACCACACATCGCCACGTGTCCACCCGGTTCACCGTGCACCCGCGCCGAAAATCCGTGGACCGCGCCTGCTGCGCCGGCCAACAGGAAGGCGCCACGTGGCCCGCGCCTGGTGCATGCCTCCCGCGGTGGACCGACCGGCCTCTCCTCGGCCCGCCGCCGCGCTCCGCCGCCCGCCGCCGCCGCCGGCGCCTCTCCGGCCGCCGGAACAGTAACCCCACGCCTTGAAATTCGTGTTTTCGCGTCCGGGCTCCGAAAAATACAAGTAAATAGTCCATTCCGCTCGTTTTCGCGCGCTGAATCCAAATCCGAGGTCCGTTCGGCCAAATTTCACTCCTAAAATTTTTCGAAAATTCCCGAAAAAGTAAACTTGATCCATTTTTCATGCCGGGTCTATTCCTTGGTTCCAATAAGCGCGCAAAAATCTCAATCACCCAATATGGACTTCCAGATAAGCAAACAAGCTCCAATTTCACCAGAAATCCAATCTTAGGCCCGACACGCGCACACACACTCCCCGAAGCCACTAATCCATCAGTAAACCCTTAAGTGGGGATTCGGATCCTCACAATGCCATCGAAACGTTTAAATAATATTTCTCCTTGGGAAAAAATGTTTGCTCGCAAACCTAACTACTCTTTTCTCAAAGTTTTTGGTTATGCATGTTATCCATGGTTACGCCCTTATTCTCATCATAAGCTCGAACCTCGCTCATTAAAATGTGTTTTTATTGGCTATAGTTTGGATCACAAAGGTTATCGCTGTCTTGATCCTTTTCCAGGCCGTGTATATCTTTCTCGACATGTTGTTTTTAATGAATCTCATTTTCCCTTTAATAAATTATCTTTGGAATGTCCTTCTACTCCGCCAATGGATAAAGTGGATCTTGTGAGGACCCGGAATTCCCACGTTTGGATTACTGTTGGATCTGCGGCTTCCGGAGACCCATGTTGGGTGTTAGAGGTGTTTGCGCGCATATTGGACCCAAGATTTGGACTCGGCATGAAAAACGGATCAAGTTTGCTTTCCCGGGAATTTTTGAGAAATTTTAGAAGTGGAATTTGGCAAATCGGACAGCGGATTTGGATTCAGCGCGCGAAAACGCTCAAAATGGACTATTTACTTGTATTTTTCGGAGCTCGGATGACCCGGCACGGATTTCGAGGTCTTGGGTACTGTTCCGGCTGCCGGAGAGGCGCCGGCGGCGGCGGCGGGCGGCGGAGCGCGGCGGCTGGCGGCGGCGGAGGTGCGCGGTCCACCGCGGAGGCGTGCACCCGGGCGCTGGCCACGTGGCGCCTCCCGGTTGGCGGGCGCAGTGGGCGCGGTCCACGGGATGGCGCGGGTGCACGGTGGACCGGAGCGGGACACGTGGCGTGATAGCATTGGCTGGTGCACGAGCGCGCGGTCCACGCAGCTGGCAGCTGGAGCCTCGGGATGCGGGCCCGACACGGGGCCGTGGGCGGCGCGGCCGAGCACGTGGGCGCGACGTGGGCGCGGCCGGGCGCACGTGGGCGCGAATCCCGAGGAGTTGACTCCGCGTTCGGCGGCAGAGCTGGAGGACACGTGGCGCGACGCGGTTGGCCGCGCTCGCTGTTGCCTGTTCGGGGACACGTGTCACTCCAGGGGCGATTCGGGCGCAGCTGGTTTGGGGTACATTTTGGGTCACTGTAGCAGCCCGGAAGATTCGGGCGCCCGGAAGTTGGGACAAAATGGGTATTTCAGGATTTGTTGAGTTGGGGCTATAAATAGCCCCCTTTGGCCTGCGTTTTGAAGGTTTTGCCGAGCTCTTCTCAGGCAGAGGTTTTAAGAGGAAATGTTCCTCACCTTGTGCTCCACCTTGTGATGGATTTACAGATTTTTTTGGAGGCCTCGAGATCCGCGCTTTCTGCGACGCGGCGCACTGCGACGTTTCTTGGATTTTGGCTTCTACCGTCGCCTTTCAGTGTGGGAGACCCCCTGAGCTACCCCGATGGAATTTTGAGACGATTTTTGCGGCACCGCGTTCACGAGAGGTACGCCTTCGATTTCCGTGTTGATCACCTTGATAGATTCTGAGTTCTTGGCATGGTTTACGAGGCATTTCTTAGCCACTGTTTTGCTGGTGGATTTCTGGACAGCGGAGGCTTGCCGGAATTTTATCTCCGCAACCGAGTGTCGGATCGAGACGAGCCTATACACTTTTTGGATCTACTCGTCGCAAGGATTATCATTGTATTTTTCCGGGATTTTTCTGAGGCTTGCCCGAAGGTATACTATTCCCCTTTTATCTGTGTTTGAGTTTACAGTTGTGTGGTTGTGAGTGTTTGCGCACCTGTACTGTGGAATTTGTAACTTGGCCTACGGGGCTCGGATTTGGGCGTGCAGGTACCCGTTTCGAAGGTCTCGACGAGACGCTCGCGGTGATATTTTTATCGGAATTTTCAGGGCACTTTCTGTAGGTGGGAATTTCAGATCTTCAGGACTGTCTTCTGCAGATTTTTGTACTTGGTTATTTTGTGGAATAAAGTGTAACCTTGGACCTTTTGTTGTACCCAGGAGTATTTGCGGATGTTTGTGAACCCGTTGGGTTAAGGATTAGTGGAGGTTGTTGCTTCTGGTGTTTTCAGCTGTGGAACTCCGGACAGTTAGCATTTTCTGGTGGGTGGCCTTGTCTTCACGACCTATGGACTGTGCATTAATTCTATCTGTGTAGGGACTTGCATGTTATAGATGTGTTTTATATAGCATGCTAGATTATAGGAATTGATGTTCCTGATGTTGATAGATCATCATGTATTTATTGTCCTTCCCTACAAGCTGTTGATTATTGTTATCTTGGAATTTGACCTAGCACCCCTGTCATATGATTGCATGTGTAACCAGACTGGTAGAAAACCCTCACTTGGGCTAGGGTTATTTCTGCTTTAGACATCCACACTTCTATCTTTCCTGGACATAGTGTTCTTCCTCGCCCGGGTAGTGGGCCGAGTGGTCAGGAGTTATCTTTTAGTGTGGGATGCATGTTACACTCGTGCTTGGGAGCAGAGTGGCATCTGGTAGATGTAGTTGGTTGTTCATCTGTAGCGGGAGCCGTTTGGGTAGACGGCGGTCCCGAGATGTTTTATTTTTCTTGTTTTATCTGTCGCCGCTGTGCTAGTGGCAGCGGTAGATCAGTGTTAGCAGAACCTTAAACCCAGAACCTTTTTGGACACACATATGATTTTTGTCAACCAAATATTTTCTCCCAAGCATCGTAGGGTCGCCTGAGTCTGTTCCTGTTTGATTGGACGAAGGCATTAGCCCTTCGAGGCTTAGATATAAAACTTGGTTTCAACTGTTTTCCTAAGCAGAACTAAAAATCATTAAATATGGATTTCTTACAGATCAGATGGCTTCAGTAAGAAATGTCACAGTTTTTCCTATAAATTAACCACCGAGATGATTCGAGTGGTCTGGGTTCTAAGGTCTGCCTTTTCTTGGGACGAGAACAACGAGAGGCTATGCCTAGAGCCTGTTCTTGTTTGATTTGGGTTGTAGGTTCTAGTCTTTCAGTGTTCCCGGACCCTTCATTGGGTCAGTGGTTGAGATGTTCGGCCTGTTTGGCCTGTTGAGTCAGCTGTTCGCAGTGGATGCGATGTCGGCCTGTTGAGGCAGTTGTTCGCAGTAGATGCGACGTTTGGCCTGTTTGGCCTGTTGAGACAGTTTCTCGCAGTGGATGCGACTTGGTGCCATGAGTTGGCAGAGTGTGATCTAGAGGTTGTTTCTCTGATTTAGTGGTGGAGGTGGTTCTCCCACTTAGCCTTGAGGATCTTGGGGTTCTGGCAGATCGAGTCGTGGAGGTTTCCCGACTCAGCCATGGTCGTGCATTTATCAGATTGAGTCGTTGAGGGTTCTCCGACATAGCTGTGAGAGTGTGTTGGGCTATTCCTGTTCGAGTCGAGGTTCTTTTTCCGACTGAGTTGTGCTTTGAGCTTGGAGTTACCGATCTGTTTGATCGTGGATCATAGCCTGCATGAGCCACATTTGAGCTTGACAGAGATACTTTACAGAGATACTTGAGATGGGTTACTTTTTACTCGAGCGGGTCGCTCCCCTCGAGTGCCACTCCGGAGTAGGCGAGACCGGGTTGTTATACCGGCGTGAGATTGAGCTTTTCTATCGCGACTTGTCGTTGCATTTGTCCCTCTGGCTGTGCTGGTGTTGGCAGTCATGGACGCCCTACGTAAGTCCGCTCCTCCGGGACGTAACGGCAGTAGATCCTACGTAAGTCCGCTCCTCAGGGACGTAACGGCAGTAGGTTGGCGCAGGCTTGACTGGACCCGAGGAGGCAGTCAGTTCAGATTGAGTGATCAGAGATGAGAGTTAGTTGTGGCATCATGTTCTTTCTGTCCCACTCTTTGAGCATCTAGATAGAGGCATAGTAGCTGTAGAGTTTACTTTTCCCAGCTTTCCTTACAGCACTGCTTTTGTTACTTTATGCCTCTAGTGGACTTAGTGGGCAGACCGTCGGGCTTGTTGGCGGCACCCACTGAGAACTACTTGGGACGTAGTTCTCACACCCGTCGTGGTGTCTTTTCCCACAGGAACTTCTACTCCAGTTCCTGTTGTTCCTGTTGCTGATCCTTCTTACCGAGGCGAGGGAGTCGCGAGCTAGTTCCCTACCCGTCGTTGGAGTGTAGCGGTACCCCTTCAGAGGAGAGCTTCAGTAGATTAGTTATTTTATTTTCCTCCTTTGAGAGACTGTTGTAGTGAGGATTGTTATGTTTTGAGAGCCTGTACACTGATGTATTTATTGGAGATACCTCCAGTTGAGTTCTGAGTTGTTGTATATGAGGATTCGGCATGATTAATCATTTTTGGGAGACGGACATTGTTGTGTTATTTCCAGTTGTACAGTGATTGATTTAGTTAGTACAGCAGATTTTTTATTTATAGCCTGAATCTGTTTGTGTAGTACTTTTCTTGCAGGTAGGACGCTTCACCTATGCGGGTTTGGCATAGGTGGCGGATCTGTTGGCGAGCCGGGTCGCGTTTCGACCCCGGGGGTGACAGATTAGAGTGGTATCAGAGCCTAGGTTGTAGGTCGTTGAGGACTTAGAAACCTAGCTTGTGGTTGGACATTAGGATGACCACGTGAGAGTCGTGACTTTTAGCGAGAGTCCTGATCGAGTTTTGTACCTCTCCAAGAGACGGGATGAGTGATTGGCATGTTTATGCCCTAAGCGATATGTTGGCTGCAGACAACATATGCATGGAATTGATAACATGTCTTAGACTTTCGCTGGATTGGGTCGTGGTTGTTGTGTCTGATGTGTTTGTTATGTGCAGTGGTCTACGATTGCCCTGAGACGTCGTGTAGCGAAGAGGGCACATCCGCATCTGATGAGTAACCCAGAGCACGGGGAGACAGAGCTCTCAGAGCAGAGCGAGACCCAGGAGTTTATGGATCCAGATGGCACAGATGTCGGAGGCTGTCTGTGCCAGGAAGAAGCCATGGACGTTTGATGCGCTGTTGGAGCAGAGAGCATAGCCAGTGGCAGTAGCAGCTTGAGTGTCCTCCAGTACTCTCTTCCATGCAGTGGTATCTTCAGTTGTACCAGTGGCGCCGATGGAGCGAGCAGCCCCCTCGTGCCGACGAGCAGTGCGAGGCACGAGGCAGGGTGGATAGTGGATAGTAGCTGAGCTTTGGACATCATTGATCGATGGAAACGCCAGTCCCGGCAGTCTGAAAACATCCCGATTCATAGGTTCGAGTTGGAGCCTTGTAGGCAGAATTGGGGTTGGTGGTGATGGAGAGACTCTCGGAGAGCCTCCCTGTGCTAGGGAGTTTATGCAATTGTTGAATGCCCGCAGGTTTCGAGGGTTGAGGCGCATAGGATATGTTTGACGGGGAAATGGTTTGCTAGGATACTTTCAGTGTAGTTGGTCCCTCCGTTTGGAGTATTGACGCTCGAGGGGTAGGCATTGTGTTGAGGCATGGCGCTGCAGTTCCTTGGGATAGGGATCTGCCCGCCAGAGGCGAGTTCTGGATATTGGCGCTTGGCGCCGGGTGATGGAGGACAGATCGGCCGGGCAGAGAATTTGATTTTAGTTTCCTGGATAACGGGTTCCCGTGATGCCAGAGATCGGGTGGACCCGATGGCAGCATCAACCTCTAATAGGGAGTGGCGCAGCGGGTAGAGTGGATTGTGGAGACTGCGGAAGGTGAGGACTTTGACCTTCTGCGAGGCAGACGAGAGGAGATTTGGTTGTTGAGGTCTTTGGAGAGCACATGGTTATAGCGACAGTGTGAGAGGTGCTTACGGCGGCACCGGGACCCAAAGATAGCTCTGTTGCCACGAGATTAGGGGGTGATTTCACCGAGCTGTTGATAATGCCGCGCGTTTAGGGAGATAGAGATTGGGTTGGCGTGGTTCGGGAGGAAACCGCGCCACCCTCGACAGCACATCATTGGATATTGCCAGTAGAGCTGTGAGAGCTGAGGGCGCATTTGCAGGATCTGATGGACGAGGGGTCTGTTGACCTAGTGCCACGCCGTTGATATACGTGTGGTGATGCCACATCGTTGATAACACGACTGTGAGGTCCTTTTATGGTCGTGGTAGACAGGTCGAGTATTATTCTGGACTTTTGTTGGAGTCTTAACTCCGGCAGTTATGTAGGGGGCGGGTACAGACCTGGGTCAGACAGCCGAAGACCTTGCCTAGAGGGCGTTCAGGACCGTTCGGGCATCTGAGAGCTCTTAGTGAGGCCAATTGGATTGATTAAAGCCCTGCCACTCTTTTTGGTTTGAGGAATTGTGCTGTACCCAGCTTGTACTTGATGGTAGTGGTAACAAGATCCTCCAGGGGTCTTATGATCTACTCCCAAGCGACTTGGTGCGTGAGGGGCACTGGTGGACTGCGTTAACATGCTGTGTGGGTGAAGCTGTATGCCAGTTATGAGATACAAGTTTTAGTTTAGAAGCTTACTTCTTGGGTGCACCATGTGTTAGCCGTAGGAGCGGCTGGTGGAATTCCCGGCCAATGTGGATGCTATTTGAGTTTGGCTGGATCAACATGTATGTGAGTGAGGAGCTTTGGATTTGGCAGTGCCAGGAGAGTATGGCGACTGGATGATGAGAACTGGTACTAGCCCGATTTTAGCATCGCCAGTGCTGGGGATGATTGGATTGCGTGTCACAGTGATTGGCCCCCTAGTGGCTTTGGAGTACAGTCGATTATTGTGAGGAACAGGGCTCGTGGTTGTGTCCCTGAGGGGTCACTTTTGCCGGTACACTGCAGTGTGCAGCAGTCCCTGCGGATGGTCAGGATCTAGAGTGATGCAGAGGACCCTAGCCCGATTAGGGCTTCTTCTTTGGCATGAACTGTATGGGTTATGTCTAGATCGCCGGTTGAGCTGGCAACAGGGAGACGGTGTTGGTGCGTGCTACATTGGTTGTTCTCTCTGTTCCCCCCGCCTTTTGTCGGGCGTGTGATGGCCTTCCACGTCTCAGCAGGAGTGTAGGCTTGTGGATTCCCGCCCGTGATGGACCGTTCCTTTGAGATCTGCGAGTACTTGTGGTACGAGGGACGACCGTGCGACATCGGCTCGTGAGATGAGAGAATACCGCAACCGGGGCCATGCCGTACTAATTACTATTTTGTCGAGGAGTAATCACGGGGAGAGTGAGTAGCGATTGGGGAGTTGGAGAAGTGTTGTGTGGATGCTACCCTTAGTTTGAACTCACTTTAATTTGAGCCGTGTTTGTTTCGCGGACGAAAATTTCTTTTAGTGGGGGAGGATGTGAGGACCGGAATTCCCAAGTTGGTTGGATTACGTTGGATTCTGCTGGCGTCCCGGAGAACAAAGTTGGGTGGTGAGAGGTTGTTTGGCGCAATTGGACCCAAGATTTGGACTGGCTATTGAAAAACGGATCAAGTTTGCTTCCC